>JXCR01051909.1:588855-617993 GCA_002079205.1 Phalaenopsis hybrid cultivar
TATATATATATATGTGTGTGTGTGTGTGTGTGTGTGTGTGTGTGTGTGTTTGGTTATCAAACCACTTCTTGTTTTTTCTTGAATCCACAACACAAAAAAAAAATCACAAAGAAACACATGTTATCCCACTTGCTACTAACATTAATATTCAACCTCTGAAGCCCCAATTGAATATGGGGTTGATCCTGCTGAAAATCCTGTTATTATGAATGTCATCTCTACTTTGCAACTTCTAGGTAAAGGAGTTACACATACATATGAGGAAGATAATCATTTGAATCTGACTACAAATGAATGTCAGGAAGATAACGATATATTACATACTTGCACTGATATCAACCCTTAACATTTTTAGATGAATGAAGCAGTTGTATTGGGTGAAATTTTGAATGAAAATGATGCTAATGTGGCTTTAGATCAGCCTGCAGTTACTATGCTTGAGGGTCATAATATTTGATAAGGGACATTGTCCAGCTACCACTATGGTTCACTCTCCTTTAGTTAGTACTAAGTCTGATGATAATGATATACATGCTTCTTTATCTAATTCTAATTTAACTTTAGAAAATGAGTGGTAGGTACAAAAGCATCTAGAAAAAAGGCTAAATGCAACATTGAACTATCTAGACTTAATGCTGGGAATATTATACAGAAAAGCATCTATCACTGTAATGGGGAACAGTTGGTCAATCCTACTAGATCTTCTAGAAGAGTTGGATCATGTCATCATGTTTAATATAATGGTGTGGAATATTAGGGGAGTGGCATACCCTAACTCCCTTAATAGGCTCAAAAATCTTTCCAGGGTCCACAAATTACTCATTTTTGCTATTTTGGAACCTTTTGTTCAAGTTAACAAGCATAAAATTCTTAATAAGTTCAAGGGATATCGCTCTCATTGCAACATTAACAAGAAAATATGGCTTTCTTGGAAGCCCGCTGTCACTATGTCTATTGTAGATGATGAGGAGCGGTATATTCCGTCTCAAATTTCTTTTGAAGGCTTTCAGGGATGGGGCACTTTTGTTTACTCTAGCTATCATATTCATGGAGAAACTCAGCTTTGACATAAAATTAAGTTTCTGAGAAACATCATAAATGAAAATTATTTTTTAGGTGGAGATTTCAACATAATCATGAAGCTTATGGAGAGAAAAGAGGGTGGTAGAGTTAAGTCTTCTCTTATTAACAGGTTTTCTATTTCAATTGCTAATGAAGGCCTCTACGACTTGGGATATTCTGGATCACCTTACACTTGGAGGAGAGGTTTTCTTTATTAGAGATTGGATCGATTTTTGCTAGCTCTAATTTTATAAATCATTTTCCTATTGTGAAAATTCAGCATTTGAGTCATGTTACTTCTGATCATAATCCCATTTTGCTCACTCTGGACTTTGCTATTAAACTGCCCAAATCTCATTTTAAATTTCTTAATGTTTGGACTTCTTATGATACTTATCTTAATTTGGTAACTCAAGCATGGAAATTTGATGGAGTTGGAAATCTTTGGTTTGTTCTGTGGCAATTACATAAGAAGATGGCTGCCCACCTCACTAAATGAAATCACCAGGTTTTTGGTAATGTTCATACTAAAGTCAAGGATGCTAAGCATAATGTTGATTCCTTGGAGGCACAATTTGAAGCTTCTCCTCATTTGATGGATGTTGTTTCCCATGCTCATCTTGTTTTATTGGATGTTATTACCTTAGAGGAAAACTTGCTTAAACAAAAGGCTAATGACTCTTCTTTTGTTTTAGGGGATAGAAATAATAATTATTTTCATGCCACCCTTAAACATGGAAAAAATAGCAATAGCATTTTAAAAATAAAAAAAGGGGATGGGAGCATTTTAACTAATTTGCAAGAGATTGGTGATAGTACAGTTACTTATAGTGTGATGGTTAATGGTAAAGCTCATGGTTTCTTTTCTTCTAGCAGTGGTATTGAGCAAGGAGACCCCCAATCTCCTACTATTTTCATTATTGCTTTTGATTACTTATCTAGGCTTATTAATAAGCTGCATTGTGAGCACCTTTAACTTCAATTTTCTCATAAATCTAAATTTTGTTCAATCACCTTGCTTATACTGATGATGCTATTCTGTTTCTTAATGCTAGCAAACGTGCGATAAAAGCTACTATTTCTTTATTACAGAATTTCCAAAATATTTCGGGTATGATGTTGAACCTGGATAAGTGCTCCGTTTCTACTCATGCTTGGGCTTCTAATTTTACTTGTTGCAATATTTCAAAACATCCCATTAAATATCTTGGGGTTAACATTACCAGAGGCAGAACTAGGAAAATTCAAATAGATGAGGTGATTAAAAAAGTTAAGCTTAAGATTAATGATTGGAGAAATACTTTTCTTTCAAATTGGGGTTGGCTTACTTTGTTGAAAAGTGTCCTTTCCATACTTCCTCTATATACTATGCAAGTTCTTAAAGCTAAAAAAAGAACTCAAAATAATCTTGAAACTATTTTTAACAAGTTCTTGTGGAAGCGATCTAGATCTTCTAAAATTTGGACTACTTGACATCATACTTGTAAGCCTCTCCATGTTAGTGGGCTTGGATTTAAAACTTTGAATCATATTTCAGATATAAAAATGTGTAAGTTATGGTTTAAAATACCATTGGGGAGTCTCTTTAGGCAAGGCTTATGCTTTATAAGTATTGTAAAAATTGACATCCGACTACGGTCACTTGGAAAGTGGGGGATTCCAGAATTTTGAAGGCTATAACTACTGCTAGGGATGTTTCATCTCATTTAATTTTTTGGTACATTGGTGATAGTAGCATTTCTTTTTAGAAAGATGAATGGGGCATATCCATGTATTCTACTTTACCTACTTTTGGTTATGATGCTAAGTTGTTAGTCTCAGTATGCTGGATTGGAGGTCAGTGGAACATAAATATGTTGAATTCATTAATTGGTGATGTTGCTCCTACTATTGCTACTATTCCCATCCATGCTCCGGATTAAAATGTTCCCCATTGGAAGTAACATGCTAGTACTTTTGTTACTAAAATGGTTTACTCAAATTTGCATTCTTTTACTCCTTGGAAATGACAACCTTACATTTGGCACAAACTGTTATCTCATTCTATATCATTTTTCCTTTGGAGATATTTTCATAAGTTGCTCCCTCTTGATGACATACTTTAAATTAAAGGGTTAAAACTTGCTTCTTTTTGTTACAATTGTAAAAAAGAGGTTGAATCTTTCAATCACTTATTTTTTGCTTGCTCTTTTGCAAAAGAGGTGTGGCATTGTATTGGGCTCTATTTTGGTATTAATTTACCCTCAAACTTGACCCTTAAAACTATCATTAACACTTGGAAAGAGTTTATTTCAACTTTCATTAAGCACAGTTATTTCCCTGACATTATTTTATGGTTTATTTGGATGGCTAGGAATAGCCAAAAATATGAAGCTTAATGCCACACTCCCACTACTACTTCCACTTTTGCTGTGGCTTATTTTCCTAATGTGGGTAGGGGTAGGAAACCCTTTTAATTAGACAGGCACCACCCCCTCACAGCAGACTCAAATTTAATGTTGATGGAAGTTTTTCTAATGCCTATACATGGAGGCCAAAACTATTTCTATGCTAGCTGCTCTTCAAATAGTTGCTTCACTTAACATTAATGATATTATTCTAGAAATAGAATCTGATACTCCTTATAACATGCTTAAGGCTAAGCTTAATCCTCCATGGTATATCATACCATGGTTAAGACAAATTAGGCATATTATAGAGGGGTAAAATTTAAATATTCTTTACACCTTCACATATAGAGAAGGTAATAAATCTACGGATTGGCTTGCAAAATGGAGGGTGCAGGGAGCTATCATTGGAATTTCTCCTCCTCCTATGTTGCTTAAGTTATTACAAAGTGACTTAGCTGCTCCTTATGTTTGATTTTAACCTGATGCCTCCTCATATTATTTTGTTTCAAGTTTAATGAGACTGCCATTGGTTATTTTGGAAGGCTTTTTCTTTGCTTCCTTGCTCTGTTGGGATGAATGTTCTTGCTGGAAGGATGGAACGATGTTGGCGTTGGGGTGGCTCACATGAAACTTTTATTCATTCTTCTTTTCAGCCTCCTAAAATTGGTTACTATGATTTTAATTTATCTTGTAAGTTTTCTTGCTTTGGAATATGGAATGGCAGTGGCTTCATTTATTTGGTTCAACAATGTATGCTGGATAGCTTGGTTTTCAAATTGTACATGGTTAATTATTTTAATGCATGAAATTCTAGTTCCACTCACTTCAATTTATCTGCTTCTTCTCTGCCACTATGGGATCCTGCTGGTAGCTTGTTTTGGCATAGGTTATGGTTGATGAATCATGCTCTGATTTTGGTTTTATTTTTCTGGGACAGTTCTAGGGGTCAGAATGTTATTGGTGTTGCGGTTTCCTATATAAACTATCTTTTTAGTTGTTGCTTTGGGGTTTATATTTCATTTATTGGTTATAACAGTATATTACTATTTCTGCTTTATTTGGTCTTTGGTTGGTGAATGACCAGCAATTTTGGATCACCTTGCTGGTCACTGATTCATATTTTGATGGACGGTCTCTTATCTTTATTGATTTATGGGTTCATGGCTTCTCTGGTGTCTGGGAGGCTTCTCTTTATGGCCAAATGATGATTTTTCTTAACTTTTGTCATTAACTATAATGTACTTTCTTTTCTAATTTCACAGGGAGTTACCTTTTTGATTTCATGAGATTTGGTACACATATGCTCTTTGCCCGAATTGTTTGATTACATTTTCTTGGATGTTGGATTGTGGATTCTTGGATGCTTTCAACAGAGCTTGGATTACACTATTCTGCACAATATTTTTCTTTTATAATCCATGTAGATCCAGAACAGATTGTAGGAAATGGCAGGATTTTCTGGATGTTATTTAGACTTTGCTTTTTCAGTTTTAAATATGTTCACTTTCTTTATGGTCACGGGGTTTGGTATACATGTAATTTTTGGGTATACTTCTTTTGTTGGTATACTTTTTGGGTTTATACATGTTATTTTTGTTTTTTTTTCATGAAGTTGTACTGTGGATAGTAGAACACCTAGGATTAAATGTATTTTTTTTTGTTTCTAGACATGGATCCACTATCCTACCCCATTTTTGTACCTTTTTATTTATTAACGCGTAAGGAGCCATGAGTTATATATATATATATATATTAAAAAAAAAAAGATAAAAAAGACCAACTAAGGCTCCTTACATGTTAAAAGAACCAAATGGGGATTACAAAAGTTGGAGAGATATATACCCTCCCAAAAACAAAAAGTTAAAAAGAGAACACATGATGTTGCTCATGTATCTGTATGGGCACATAAAAGAAATAAAACCTAACACTATGTAACTCAATACCTTCCCCCAAAGGTCTACCTGCCATAGCAGTTACATACATTTGATTTAGGGGAGTGCCAAATTGTCACCATTCAGCAGGAATTTTAATTCAAGTGTAAGTGTCAGCCCTACAAAAGTTTGTTCAGTATTTCTACCCTCAGAGGCAAGCCAATGAGTTGGACAATTACCCTCTCTAGGAATATAATTAATATTGATCTTGTGTCTGGGTAATAGTGCAGCTAGCAAATTGTTCCATCTAGTTATATTCCAAGGGGGGGTTTCATCATGAAAGAGGATTTTAATGCAATTGGTAGAATCTGTTTCTATAATCAAAGGACCCATATGGCAGTAAGAAGCAATTCTGATGGCCCAGTAGATAACTATGAATTTAGCCTCCAGAGCATCCATTACCACAGTAGGAGCAGTGAAATATATAATGGGAGAGCCATGAGAGTTCCTGAAGATTCCCCCAATACCAGCACAACCATTTGAGAAGCTGCCATCAGGTTGACCTTCAACCAACCAGTAGGGGGAGGACTCCAAAGTACTAGTTTGAAAGACAGGAGAGGAGTATTATTTCTTGGAGTCCAGTGTTTTATAACATTAGGGAAGTGATGAAACTTGATAAATTTCTGAATATAAGAGATACAATTAATGATCACAGATTTTGGCCCTGAAAACTTCTCATCAAATTTGTTGTGGTTTCTGTACATCCATATGAACCAAGCCACAATACATGGTATCACCCAAAGTTGTTGTTGTGCCAATCTTCCCAGCTAGTAGAGAATTTAAGCCAGCTTACATTCTAACTGCTAATATTCAGGAGCTTGATTAAACCTGACCAAATTTCTTGTGAGAGGGCACATGAGAAAAATAAGTGATCCAAGGTTTCTTCAGCAGCACAACAAAGTGGGCTGATTGAAGGCCCTCTTAGCCCTTTCATCTTTAAAATATCATCAGTAGGAAGTAAGTAATGTCAGAGTCTCCAGCAAAAGAAGGACATAGAAGGAGTTAGGAATTTACCCAAAATAGCTTTACCCTAAGGCATCTGGTTCCAATTAAAGAAATGATGGTAAATGTAAGCTGATAATTTCTGGGAGTAAGCCTGTTTAGTGATGATTTTGTCTTTGGAAATGAATTAGATAGGAGTATCCTTAACCCACCTCACATGTTCACTGGAAAGAATAGTGTTCAGCAGTCTGTAGTTCCACTGATTATCAAACCAAAAATCTCTAACTAGACAGTTAGTGTTGGGATTGGAGTTGAGGCACTCAAGTTTCTCTCTAATGCTAACCCAGTTATCTAACCAAAAGTTGATATGCCCATCTCCTAGCTCCCAAAGGAAGAGTTCTTCAGCTTTATTTCTAATTTTCAGCAGTTTAGTCCATAGTTTGGAGTCCCCCATCCTTTTGGATACCAAAGTAGGGTGCAAGGATCTGCAGTATTTACCATTTAGAAATCTTGCCCAAAGGCTATCCTGGGACCCGAATCTGATCGATAATTTGCAAAGATTTATGAAACCCAGGTGTTGGAAGTCTTTAAAGCCCAGCCCACCAGCTTGTAAAGGTTTACATAGTTTCTTGCAAGGGAGCCAGTGAAATTGCTTTCTTTGACCAGACCAGAGAAATTTGTTGAAGATTCTTCCAGTAGAGTCTTGAGTACCCTTTTGCATGGAGAACATTTGTAGGACATAAGAAGGCATTACTGTGAGAATACTTCTTAAAACAGTGATTCTCCCACCATTGGAGAGGAAAGAGTTAGTCTAATGTTCAAGTTGTGCTTTGATCTGATCAATAACATCCTGGAAATGTATTTGTCTAGTTCTGCCTTTGAGCAGATGTATTCCAAGGTATTTAATAGGGAGGTTGGCATAACAGAAACCAGTGTATTCAGAGATCTAGTGCTTGAGCTGAGGTGTGGAGTTTTTGTTAATAATAAATTGACATTTTTGTTTGTTAAGTGCCATACCTGAAGTATGCTAAAGTGGAGAAGGCATTTATATATCCTCCTGACAGAATTCTTCGCAGCATTGGAGAAAATAATTATGTCATCAGCATAAGCTAAATAGCTTATTAGGATATTAGATCTATGATGGAAAGCCAAATGAGGTGAATTAGTAACCAACTTATTCAATTATCTGGAAAGGTAGTCCAGAGTAAGTATAAAAATGGTTGGAGACAAGAGGTCTCCCTGCTTGATCCCCCTGGTAGCATTGAAGAAGCCATGACACTTGCCATTGATCAAAATTGAATGAGCATTGCATTTAAGCCATCTGTGTATCAGATTAATAAATTCTTCATTGAATCCTCTAGTAGAAAGAGTATCAAGAATGAATTCCCATTTAATGGTATCATAGGCTTTACTTATGTCCAGTTTGAAAATGACATTTCCTCCTTCACAAATTCTGTCAAGATCAAGCAGGAGTTCCTGGGCAAGTAGAATGTTATCCGTAATATTCCTCCCTTTAATAAAAGCCACTTGGTTGTCACTAATGAGATGATCAAGATGGGGTTGCAGCCTGAACATAATGATTTTGCTAGTTATTTTAGAGATCACATTGGTTAGACTAATTGGCCTGTAATCCCCCCAAGTTTTCCTATTTTAATTCTTAGGTATCACAGTGATGGTGGAGGCACTGAAATATTTAGGGGGGTCCACACCAAGAAAGAAATTTTGGACAGCAAGCATAATGTCTTGTTTAGTCCAATCCCATGTGGCTTTATAGAAAGTAGATGTGTAGTCATCAGGCCCAGAAGTTTTGAGACCATCAATTGAGTCTAAGGCTTGTTTTATCTCATCTTCCAAAGGAGGACTAGTAAGGTTTAAATTATGAACATATTGCTGACAGTTAATGAGCATCTCAGTTTCAATTGGGCTTCTAAAATCCAGCTCATTGGTGAACAACTTTTGGAAATGTTGGACTGCATCATTAGCTATCTCTTCAGCATTGGTTAACTTCCTGCCATTACTATTGGTTATGTTTAAGATCATGTTACACTTCCTTCTATGAATAATACAAGCATGATAGTATCTAGTATTCCTATCACATCAGTAAATTTAGTAACAACAGCTTATTGTTTTAAGAAACATTCATGGTAGCTGATTTGTGCAAGAAGTCTCTCATTGGCATGGTGAACCTCATATTCAGAGTTCATCCCCAATTGTAAGCCTTCCTCCAAACTTTGGATTGCTTTTTAGATGGCCTCTAGTTGTTCATTAACATTACCAAATCTTTCCCAATTCCATTTCTTTAGATGAGAGGCTAAGTTTTTTTGATTTAACCATAGTTTGATGCAGGGGTCTGCATGCAGGTTGGAATTCCAATTGTTTTCCACTTCCTTAATGAAATCAGGATGTAGAGTCCACATATTCTAAAATCTGAAAGGTGTATGAGTTGGTCTAGCAGTGTTCTGTATGAACCATAGGAGAGGTCTGTGATCAGATCCAGCCATTGCAAGGTGAGTGACAGTAGAGAATGGGAAGGATTGAAACCAAAAGGAGTTGCCAAGTAATCTATCCAATCTTTCCCACAAAGTGCCTCTTCTCTAAGTGAACTTTAGACCTTGAAAGCCTAGATCAACTAGGCCAGCATCACTAATGAAGTTGTTGAAATTGGCTATTGGAGAGGGTAAAGGGGCTTTACCCCCTCTTTTTTCAGTTGGAGAAGTGATAAAATTGAATTCACCCCCTAAAATCCAGAAGGAGTCAATATTTTGTCCCAAAGTCTTCATCTCATGCCACAGTTCTTGTTGGTATCTAGGAAGGCTGCTACCATAGATGAATGATGCAAATCCCACCTGTGCTCTAATAGCAAACTGAATATGAAGAAACTGATGATGGTTAACAAGTAAGCTGCACTTTATTTTAGGTCTGACAAATAGCCAGATTTTATTAGTGGAATTAGCATAAAAAATAAACTTGGAAAACTTGTTGATGATGTTTTGAGGATATTTGGTGACCATAGGTTCAAGAATTGCAAAACACAAATCTTGTGAAGTCTGATGAGATATCTTAATCTCAAAAAAGAGAAGGGATGAGCCACTCCTCTAATGTTCCAACACAAAATATTAATCATGGGATCTTTAGCATTCCAAAGAGGAATACTAATCACTGATATGAGAAAATTGAATGGAAGGTTGAGACCTTGACCTAGTTCTTCCTCTATTATAAGTAGAGGTAGGGCCAGAATGAGTCTTAGCCTTTCCATCCTTCTTAGGAGAGTTTGTTCCTTGTAGAAGTTGCTGCACCTCATAAATCTGCTTTTTCTTTTTCCTGGTTTTCTGAATTTGCCAATCCTCTTCCAAGGACTGTTGCAAATCAATGACATCAGCCTCAGCAATACTAAAAGTAGCCTCATTGATCACGAAACTTTTCATTACATTCTTTTTCCTTGATTTCTGAATTTTCTAATCTTCTCCCAAAGCGTGCTGCACTTCAACAGCAACAGCTTCAATAGTCAGCCTCAGTGAACAAGGGATTTTCCAAATCACATTTCCCTTTTCCAGCAAGTGTGGAAGAAGGAGGGGTAATAATACAAACTTCATTAGGTTCTGCCCTCACCATACCACATGGAGAAATTTCCAGGTTGTTGTGGGGTTCAGATAATTCCCCCAATGGATCACCAGAGGGGAAAGTAGCAGGAGGATTAGTGTTCCTAACAGAGGGTGTTTTACCTGTCAGCCTGAAAGCCTCCCTGTGATTAAATGTAGTGATAGTATTACTTTGTCCCTGATTTGAAATATGACTAGCTACCCTTGGATTCAAAGAGAGTTTTTTGTAGGGGGGTGTAGCCTATAGTATTTCTCAATAGTGTGGCCAAACATTTTACAATGTTGGCAGTAAAAAGGCTTTTGTTCAGCAGTTATATCTTGCCAAAACCCCTCTTCATCAGAACTAATCCATATCCTTTTTATCTCAGGGAGGGTTATGTCTCTTTCCACCTGGATTCTAGCAAGAGCAGATCTTGCCTTATTGAAAGTAGGAGCATCAACCTTAAGGGGAGTACCTAGTGCTCTCCCTATATTGAAAAGTGCATTCAGCTTGAAGTAAGGTAATGGAAGACCAGGTAGCTTAAACCAAACTTGGACCACAAGAGGCTCCTTAGTTGGGTCAAAGTCTCTAGTCCATTTCTAAACTTTCATTGTAACACCTGCTATAGAAACAGCTTGTTTAGCAAATAACCTAGCATAATCTTCTTCCATTGAGAGTTGGATAATAAGGTGTCTGCCATCTATTAAACCAAGCTTCCATTATCCAATGAAATTTAGAGAATCAAAGAAGCTTCTAACAAGGTCCATTTTAGGATGACCCAACTGGAATTTTCCAACAATAGTGAATTTGACTTCTTCATTCAGTGAAGCAATTTCAATTGCAGAGAAGTAGACTGCATTTTCTCCTTCTTTGAAGCCAAGGAGGTGGATGCAGGGGCAAATCCCTTTGTCAGCAACAGCATTATGAAATTCCTGAGGAAAAATTAAATTTGTAGGATCTTGGAGAGTGTCATTAGCTCTACCAACAATCCCTGCATAAGTAGCCTTAGTTCAACTGGAATCAATGTGAACATTAATGGGGGTGGCCATGACACCAGACACAAAGAGAAAACCCAGAAATTTTGAGTAAAGGAACAGAAAGAAGAGCAGAAAGCAGGAGGCCAGCTGAAAAAGCCAAAGAAATCAGAAGGCCTCCAATGGAACAGTAAAGAAGCCACCAACCAGGAGACACCAAAGAAGCAGTACAGGAACCACCACAGACTAAGAAAGGGGTGATGGAGATAAACTTCAAAGTGTAGAAGGAGGAGAACAAAGCACCCTGAAGAAAGCAACATCTCCAGGAATACTTCCAGCAGCTCACCATGTTGCCAGAAACCCTAGCAGAGCACTTCCGTCCTTAGCTGCCAGCATCCTGTTCATATTATATATAGAGCAACAATGTTGGCAGCTGAGGAGGAGGGTGCTCTGCTAGGGTTTCTGAAAGGATGAGGTTTGGTGGCTGCTGGCTAAAGGGGAACTCAGAGGTGGTTGCTTGTGGAAGTTACTTCCTTTCTGGTGTTTTATCCTGGTGGTGGTGGAGAGCTTTTGTGAGTGTTGTTGGGTGTTACTGTTCCATTGGTTTTCTCCCTGGCTGCTCTATAGCTGCTGGAGTTCTTTCCCCACTTTTCTGGTGCTGGGTGGGTTTTCTCCTTTTTCTGCTGCAGTTTCAACCATGACTACACCTATTGATGTTGCTATTGACTCTCTTTGGACCAAGGCAACCTATGCTGGGGTTGTTGGAAACTCTACTGATGTTCTACAGGATCTGGACCATTTGTTTTTCCCTTAGGAATTTCATGATACTGCTGCAGGTAAAGGAAGTTGTCCTTGCATCCACCCACTTGGATCCAAGGAGGGAGAAACTGCTGTGTTCTTCACAAAGAGAGAGATAACCTCTCTAAAAGAAGAAGTAAAGTTTACTTTAATAGGAGAATTTCAATTGGGACATCCAAAAATGGAGCTGGTAAGGAATTTCTTTTAATCTCTAAAATTTATTGGTAATTGGAAGATAGGGCTGATGGATGGAAGGCACCTGCTAATCCAATTAACTATTGAGGAAGATTATGCAAGACTTTTTGCAAAGTAATCTGTAATTATTGCTGGAGCTACTATGAAAATTGTAAAATGGACCCCTGACTTTGATCCAACTAAAGAATCACCTGTGGTTCCTATTTGGTATAAGTTCACTGGGCTTCCACTTCCTTTCTTTAAGCTGAATGCATTCTTTAACATAGGGAGAGCTCTGGGTATACCTTTGAAAGTGGATGCACCAACTTATAACAAAGCCAGAGCAACACTGGCCAGAATAAAAGTGGAAAGAGACATCACCCTCCTTGAATTCAAAAGAATCTGGATTGGCTCAGATACTGATGGTTTTTGGCAGAACATTGTCCTTGAACAAAAGCCATACTATTGCTAACATTGTAGAATGTTTGGCCATACAGTGGAAAGATGCTATAGATTACATCCACTAATCAAAAAAAATGCTGGCAAGGACCATAAGGAAACAAGAGATATCTTACTGCAAGTCATAGAAAACTTTGCTGAAGAATCACATCTACATAACAAGAAGGATCACACTCAAAGAACTGAGGAATTACCCCCAACCACTAAGGGAAACTCTTCATCAGAAGGCTCCCCTACAAACAGAAACACAGGGACTTCCCCAATCAATATTGTTAGAAAGGAAATCCAAGAAATTACTATAATCACTCCCTCACCTTCTCCTCATGAGGGAGGACAGACAAACACTCATGGCAAGGCACCTGAGGATCATGTTATTGCTGGTATTCAATAGGCAATAGAAGATGATTGGCAGGTACAAACAGCTAGAAGGAAAAGAAAACAAGTAAATGAAGTACAAAAACTACAGCAGGGAAGATCAAAACAGGTTGAGAGTAAAGCCAGTATTAAGATCGGTTCTCCCCAACATCATAGAGGAAGAACCAGGTCAAGATCACAACCATCCTTACAAATCCATCCAACAAATGATTAATATCCTTTGCTGGAACATTAGGGTAATTTCCAATCCCCTCTCTCTTAAAAGTGTTTTACATTTAAATTATAAATATGAACCTTGGTGCATTGTGATTCTTGAGCCTATGGTTCACAAAAACCATCAAAAGCTTATCAAGAAATTCCCTGGATTCATTAACTTTGCCAATACCAATAATAAAATCTGGATTTTATGTAGAAAAGAAATTAGATGGAACATCATTGTTAATCACCAACAATTTGTCCATTTTAAGTTTAACATTAATGGTCAAGTGGGCTATGCTACTTTCACTTATGCAGGTTGTAGTAAGGAAGACAAAAAGGAGCTGTGGAGTTGCTTGTTGAATATCAGTCAGCTAATGGATTCCCCTTAGATTGTGGGGGAAGATTTTAACTGCATTGCCTCTCCAAATGAAAAAATTAGGGGTAGAGCTCCTAACCTTACTAAAATGAATACTTTCACTAAAAATATCCACAGGGCTGGGCTATTTGTTTTGAGCTTTAAAGGTCCTGCTTTTACTTGGAAGAGGGGTAAAATCTGGGAAAGATTTGATAGATGTTTAGTCAATGATAGATGGTACAACCACTTCCTTTTCACTTTTGTTACCCATCTGAGCCTTGTTGGTTCTGACCACAGACCTATCCTTATCAGCATCACCTACTCAGAAAACATATCTTCCCCTTCCCCGTTTAGATATCTGAACATGTGGTCTTCTCATCCTTCCTACAACTCTTACATTACCGACCTTTGGAATGGGACTTCACACACTGACCCTCTTATCAAACTCAGCTTATTACATATCAAAACTGCTAAAGCTCTGAGGAGTTGGAGTTGGGGGACTTTTGGGAATGTCCTCACCAATGTGCAGGAACTTGAGGAGGAAGTCTTAAGATTAGAGCAACATGAACAGGAGGGCTTATCTGAGGAAAAAGAACTACCAACTGCTCAAAATAAACTTCTTACTGCTATTGATTACCAAGACCAATATCTAAAGCAAAAGGCAGCTATGAATATCTTCAAGGAGGGGCACAGAAATACCAAATTCTACCATGCTTACATAAAGTACAAAAGGAAATGTAATACTATTCATGCTATTGAGACTTTTGAGGGGAATTGGCTTCATGAGAATGGTGAAATAGCTAATGATGTTGTAAACTATTTTAAAAATTTGTTGAATCACGAGAACAATCCCAGATGCCCTATTGATCAAAAAAATTTCAATGCTGAGAAGGATTACACTGCCACATTAAAACTTGCTGACATCCCTGATGAAGGGGAGATATGGAAGGCTATTAACTCTATTGATAGTAGCAAAGCAGCTGGTTCTGATGGTTTCACAGTTGAGTTTTACAAGAAATCTTGGGACATTATTAAACCTAAGGTGATTGCTGTTGTGGCCAGTTTTTTCCAAGGAAACAATTTCCCACAGTATTTCGGTGCTTCTACCTTTGTGCTGATCCCTAAATTCGAGATACAAACCACATGGAATCACTAAGACCTATTTGTCTAGCCAATGTAATCAGCAAAGTGATCAGCAAAATCATTGTCAATAGACTCCAACCTCATCTTGAACACATCATTAAACCCAATCAGACAGCATTTGTGAAGGGGAGATCCATTATTGACAACACTCTCTTGGCACAGGAACTTCTGAATAAGACCTGTAGAGGTGGTAATTTGATATACAAATTGGATTTGAAAAAGGCTTATGATACTATCTGTTGGGGATTCATTATGGATGTTCTTGCTGCTAGAGGCTTCAACTCTGACTTCTGTTAGCTGATACATAGATGGCTTCACAATAATAATCATTCTATTCTCATAAATGGCAAAGGCTGGGGATCTTTAACTGCTTTCAGAGGTTTGAAGCAAGGGGACCCCTTATCCCCCACTATGTTTATTATTGCAATTGATTATTTATCTAGAATGCTTGATGATTCTCTTCTAAGCCAAAACTATACTATCTATCATCATAGATCCAACTTTACAATCACCCACTTGATCTATGCTGATGATATCATGGTTTTATTTAGAGCTCATAAAAATGCTCTAAGTAAAGTGTATCAGACTCTTCAAAAGTTCCAAACACATTCTGGTATGTGTTTCAGTCCAAAGAAGTGCCTACTGATTTTTAATAAACATGCAAATCCAAATTGCAAATAATGGGCTTCTAGTTATACTGGCTTCTCTAACTCTCAGCTACCTGTCAAGTATTTGGCGACCATGCTTCTTACTAGAAGAACCAGGAAAATTCAGTTTGAAGAAGTCATAAATAAGATCACTACTTACCTTAATGGGTGGACTCATTCCTTCCTTTCAAATGGGGGCAGAATCGCTCTACTGAAAAGCATTCTAACTACTTTTCCTTCTTATATCCTGCAGATAACTAATATCAAGAAAAGCACCCATATTCAGCTTAAAAGGGCATTTAATAGATTTCTATGGTCTGGACATAGGCAATAGATGCATTGGGCTTCTTGGCAAAAAGTGGCTAAACCTCAACTGGCTGGGGGAATTGGCTTCAAGGGTATTAATCAGTTCTTCCAAATCAACTTATGCAAGCTTTGGATTAAGTTCAGAGCTCAGACTTCTCTGTGGGCTCTTTTCACTAAGGGAAAATATTATAGAGATCAGCACCCCACACTTGTTGAAAGAAAGATAGGGGATTCCAAAATTTGGGGAAAAATGCTAAATATAAGACACACTACTGAAAATCTATTCATTTGGGATTTGGGGAAAGGAGATATAAATTTCTGGCTTGATAATTGGTGTCGTAAAGATTGGTTGTCCCCTATCTGTAGCACCCCTAACCCTGACCTCAAGGTGGCTGATTGTTGGGTGGATGATGAGTGGTCTTTACTTAAACTTTCAGAAATTTTAAATGCCAATTCTATAGCAAAATTTGCCAACATCAACATTAACAGAAGAAAGATAGATAAAATTGTCTAGCAGTCTTTCTCAAATCAAAGCTTTACCAAAGCCATCTACTCTAAAATCTTCCAATGGGAACACCTATCTTGGAGCAAAATTATTTGGAGGAATTTTCTGTCCCCCTCCATGTCCTTTTTCTGTTGGAGGGTCTTTAACAATGTCCTCCCTACTGATGATATTCTTAAACTAAAAGGGTTTAAGGGGGCCTTCTATATGCAGGTTCTGTATTCAGGAGGAGGAATCATTGCCTCGTCTTTTCTTCGAATGCAACTTTGTACAGCTTGTCTGGCACCAACTGCTTGCCCACTTGAACATTGACAAAAACCTCTTTACTTGGGATAATATCACCACTTGCTGGCAGTCTTGGCATAAGAGGAACTATGCTCCAATACCTCTCATTGTTGCATGGTTTACTTGGATGGAAAGAAACAAGGTTAAGTTTGAAGAAGGTACACCAAAAACTGAGAGGATAGTCAGAAATAGTCTTTCCTATCTTCACAAGATGATTAAGTTTAGAAGATTTCCTAACATCTCTAACTCTTGCTCTTCGGGACACCTAGACAAGATGTATATTCATAGGTTTTTCTGGAAACCTCCTGGTTACCACTCAGTCAAGGTAAATACTGATGGAAGCTTCAATAAGTCAGGAGCAGGTGTTGGGGGTGTCTACAAAAATCACCTAGAGAAATGCTTATTATACTTCCACACCCCCATTGTGGCTGCTGATGCTGTTGAAACTGAATTAGTGGCTGTCTATTGGGCTTTAAAAATTGCCAAAATGTCTAGCTGGTACAACTTATGGTTAAAAGTGGATTCTACTGCTGTAATCAAGATACTGAAGGATGAGGAGCTTACACCCTGGCACCTTACTTATTGGACCAAAAAGATTAGAGAAATATCTTCACAGTTAAAAGTACGATATACTTTTATCTATAAAGAGGGCAACCAGCCTGCAAATTGTCTTGCCAGATAAGGTTACAACTTAAAGGAGTTCTTTGTTGTTGTCTCTCCTCCCCACACCCTTCAGTTTTTACTGCAGGGTGACAGGATTGAGGTCTCATATTTCAGAATTTTTAACCAAGATCTTAAGTGATTGTTTACTCCCTGCTATGGTTTTCCTTTCTCCCTCTCTAGCTTCAGTTTTTGCACTCCATTTTAGCCGGGGTCTATTTCTTGGCAAATTTTTTGTTAGTGTAGCTTTTTTGGGAGGACTGATGATTCCTGTATTGAATCAAAAAGTCTTCAGTTGTTTTTTCTTTCTTGTAACCCCCTCTTTAATCAACATGCAGGGAGACTAATGCATCTCCTTTTGGAATATATATATATAAATTGAATGCCCTTTTTAACATTGGATTTTCTTTAGGCAGACCCATTAAAGTTGATGCTCTCACTTTAAACAAGGCAAGGCCTGCTCTTGCTAGAATTCTCATTGAAACAGATATCACCTTGCCTGAAGTTAACAGAGTGTGGATAGGCTTTGAACAGGACGGCTTTTGACACGAGGTAATCCTTGACCAAAGACCTTACTATTATCAACATTGCAAAATGTTTGGGCACACTAGGGATAGGTACTATAGGCTACACCCTCCAGTGAAAAGGAAACAGTCCTCTTTGAAGGAAATTTCCCCCAATCAACTTCATGGGGTTAGTGAGGATGGCACACAGGATGAGGCTCAGAACTCCACAACCCCCTTACTTCTATTACTCCCCCTTCTCCTCCTAAGGAAGTGCTAAGAGAGGAACCCAATATCATCACTATACTCTCCCCCACAGTTGCTTCCTTTGAGGAGAAGCTGTAAGATCCAATTCAGGAACAACAATTGCGTCATGTGATTGAAGGAGAAAAGGTTACTGATTTAAACCACCTTATGGGGGAGGATTGGGTTATGCAAACCTCTAAGAGAAAGAAAAAACAAACCATAGAATCTCAAAGATTACAAAGAGAGGGTGCTTCCATTTGCAATAATCTGAAGGTTGGATCATCTTTTGAACCCTCTAGAGGGAGAACCAGATCCAGATCACAATCTTCACCCCATCTTCACCCTCAAAATGCTTAACTTCTCTTTGGTTTGTTTATTGACCCTGGTCACTTTATGTCTTTTAGAAGGCTTTTAATTTTTTTCTTTAACTTTAGTTGTTATATGTTGAGAATGGGTTTCTATGGCCTTTGGGTAATGACAGAAACTTATCAACATTTATATACTATATATCTAAGAAGATATGGAAGACTGTCTATTCCTTTGTCTTTGATTCAATTCAACAAGTCACTTGTAAATTTTTTGGTTTGTTGTGACAGCAGTAATAATTTGAGAAAGGTTCTTGGTCTTTAGATGTTGGTAGATTTCTTTATGCACTCTACCAACTTTCTTGAAAGATATGCTAGTCTTTTTTTATTTCCTTCATATGTCTCATGTCAGCAAATCACTGGTCTTTCTGTTGGATTGTTTGGATTGCAGTCCTTGGGCTTTCACCTCCTTCAGATGATTAATTTGATGTGCTGGAACATCAGGGGGATTGCTGATCAGAAATCTTCGATCAAAATTAAACAGTTGGTTCGGAAGCACAGGTTACTGTGTTTTACTAATCTTGAACCTTTGTTTCACTGCACTCCTTGCAGATTTTGAAAGCACTTCCCATGTTTCACTTGTAATTACAATATTAATAACAAAATTTGGTTTTTCTTTAGAAGTAACCTAAATGTTCAGATCTTGGAAGACCAACCTCAATTGCTTCATATTCAACTTATATGGGATTTTCTACATGTTCAGACTACCTTCCTTTATGCTGGGAGTTCTGCAAATGATAAATCTCTACTATGACAACAAATCCAGTATCTCAAATCCTATATTAATGGACCTTGGATCATTGGTGGATACTTTAACAATATAGCTAGATTAAATGAAAAATGGGGAGGGAAACCTGTGGAAATTACACAAATGTTACTATTTAATCAGAACATTAGGAGCAATGCCCTTGCTAAACTTCCTCATCAGGGACCTCTTGATACTTGGAGAAGGGGAAAAATATTTGAAAGAATTGATAGATTCCTGGTCAATCAAGCTTGGCTGGATACCAACTTTATGACTACAATTTCCCATCTTCCTTACACATGTTCTGATCATAGGCCTTTAAAAATCTCTATATCCCCTAATACTGTTGCTCCCTTACCAAGATTCAGATTCCATAATGTCTGGGTGGAACATCTGGAATTCCTCTCCTTTATTAAGTCTGTTTGGGTTCCTGTTTCATCCTTCCCTCCTTGGTTTAAACTATGGCAAACTCAAAGAAAAGTTGCTAATTTGCTGGAAGCCTGGAATTGGAAATGCTTTGGCAACCTTACAGCAAAAGTTGAATAGGCTGAAGCTGCAGTGAAACAAGCTGAATTAAGTATTCAGATGGGGCTATCTGATGAACAAAACCTCATATTAGCTAATGCAAATCTACTCAAGCTATTCATTGGGAGGAAGAGTTCTATAAACAAAAGGCTGCCATCAAAAAATTTGTTGATGGGGATAGGAATACAAAGTTTTACCATGCTTGTATTAAACAAAGAATAAATTCCCATACCATCCTGAAGATTAAAAACCATAGTGGAAATTGGGTCCAGGGTACTGATTTAATTCACAGAGATGCTATTGATCACTTTCAAAACCTTTTATCTGAACCCCATGAGGCTACTCTCCTGAACTTTGACCATAGCTTACTTAATGAGAAATTTTCTGATATCCAGTGCCTGGATTTAACATCTATTCCTTCTGAGGAAGAAATTTGGAAAGCTCTATGTTCTATTGATGGTGACAAGGTGGCTGGTGCAGATGGTTTTACTTCTACTTTCTTCATAAAATCTTGGGAGGTGATTAAGTTTGATGTTGTGGAAGCTATCCAGGCCATCTTCAGAAGGGAGGATATGCCACATTATTTTGCTCAATCCACCATTATTCTAATCTCAAAGGGAGACTAGAAATCTAATTTGGGATCATTTTAGACCCATATCTCTCACCACTGTGCTCTCTAAACTTATTAGCAAGCTTTTGGTTTTTAGATTAAAACCACATTTATCTTGGATGATCTCTCCTAATCAACCTGCTTTTGTTACAGGTAGACAAATTACTGATAATGTTTTACTTACAAAGGAACTCTTTTTGGATATTGACAAGCCTTACAGAGGGGGTAATCTTATATATAAGCTAGATATCTCCAAAGCTTATGACACTATCAATTGGAATTTTATCTTGGAGGTTCTTAAAGCTAGGGGGTTTCAAAATTCCTTCTGCCAAAACATCCACAGGTGGCTTAACAATAATTATTATTCCATTCTTATTAATGGTAATTCTCAAGGGCAGTTTCAAGCTACTGGGGGAATTAAACAAGGGGACCTCCTTTCTCCTTACATTTTCATTTTGGTTATGGATTACTTATCTAGGCTTCTTAACCATCATTTTTCTGAAAGGGAATATCTCAGATTTTCTAATAAAGCAAATTTTTCCATAAGTCATCTATGTTATGCTGATGACTTCATATTGTTTTCTAAGGCCTTAAAACCAGCAGTGAAGAAGGTGGTTAATCTGCTAAACTTGTTCCAACAGATCTCTGGTCTCTCTCTGAACTCAAAGAAATGCCAACTTATATTTAGCAATAAGCTTCATCCTGCTACCAAAAATTGGATTAAAGACTTCACTGGCTTTAAATCTACTACCAGCCCCTTGGTTTATCTTGGGGTACAGTTAATTAAAGGAAGGAAGAAGCAGACTCAATTTGATGAGGTGGTTTCTAAAATTTCCAAACAAATCTCTTGTTGGACTAAATCCCTTTTGTCATAGGGGGGAAGCTTTACCTTAATTAAAATTATCTTAGCTTCTTTCCCTATGTATATTTTGCAAATGCTAAAAATGAAAAGAGGTCAACAGATAACTCTAGAGGTGATGTTGAATAAATTCTTATGGGAAGGCAATCACAAACATGCTCACTGGCTTAGTTGGGAGAAGCTTTGTCTGCCTCTACTGCAGGGGGGCTTGGCATGAAGTCCTTCAAACAGCTTCATGAAATTTTCTATTATAAACTCTAGATTAAATTTAGAGAACTAAAATCTTTGTGGGCTAACTATATGAAGTAAAAATATTGCAAACACTCCCACCCATCAATTACCTGCAAAAAACTTGGGGATTCTAGAATCTAGACTGAGCTCTTGCATATGAGGTGTGTGGCTGAAGACCTTTTTATCTGGGATGTGGGAGAAGAAAAAGTTGATTTTTGTTTAGATAATTGGCTTCTGGAAGGTAAATTGGAACCATCAACCTCTCTGGACTTAGCTATCAACACCCATATATATCTTTGCTGGAATAATCATCTTTGGAATAGAGACATGCTGGCTTCTATGGTGAATCCTGAACAAGTGTTTCAAATTCTTAAAGTCCCAATTACTCTACTAAAACCAGATAGAATTGTGACTAAAAATCCTCCTCATACTTCTTTTACCAAATTTACATACTCCCAACTAAACAATTGGCATCATAAGGATTGGGGTAATGCCATGTGGGTGAAATACCTCAGCCCCTCTATGTCCTTCTTCACCTGGAGATGTTTTCATAATATTATTCCCACTGATGATATACTCAAACTCAAGGGTCTAAAAGGACCTTCAAGATGTACTTTTTGTTGCCAATAAGAGGAATCTTTAAATCATGTGTTTTTCTCTTGTCCAATTGCTCAAGGGGTTTGGACACAGGTAGCTACTAATCTTAGTTTCCTTTCCCATTTACTGAATTTTGGTAACTTCCTTGACTGCTGGAAAGTTTGGAAAAGGAACCATGCTGAATTGATCCCCTTTATTACAAAATGGATCATTTGGATGGCAAGGTATAGCAGTAAATATGAGAGGAAAATCCAAAGTGCTACACAAATTGCTACCAACTGCTTGGCATATACTCTTAAGATAATCAATCTCATGGGGTATAAGATTAAAATTCTGGGATGTTCCCAAATACTCAATACACAAGTTTCTGCTGCCATACCAAAATTTTAGTTATTCCATTGGAGGAAGCCTGCTTATGCTTGGATCAAAATCAACACTGATGGGAGTTATAGAAGTCACACTGCTGGAATTGGAGAGATTTTCAGAAATAATGCTGGGGATTGCCTACTGTGTTTCCAATCTCCCACTATTGCTCTTAATGCTTTGCAGGCTAAAGCCTTAGCTATGGTATGGGCCCTTCAAACAGCTGTTGTTATGGGATGGAACCTAATAATTGTGGAAATGGACTCATTATGGCTATTCCAACTTCTAAAAGATAACATCTCCCCACCATGGTTTCATCTACATGTTGTTAAGCAAATCACTCACATGAAGTTGACTCATAACCTTCAGATTATCTGAAAACATATTTTTTGGGAAGGTAACAGATGTGCTAATTGGCTTACACATCAAGGAGCTTTGTCTATGTTGCCAAAAGTTTTACTACCCCTCCTGTGGAGTTGGCTTGGTTGGTTAGGGCAGATCTCTTTGATCTACCTTATATTAGAAGGGGGATGTCCACCGATGTTTATTCTAACCACCCTGTCTAGAGAGGGTTCTTATTTCCTGTGTCCTACTGTTTTGTTATGTTTCATTTCCTTCTTCTCTTCAGCCCTATTGTTTGGGGACTGGTTTTCTTGTAGGTTACATTAGTATTTTTTTTCCTTTGGGAGGCCTTGCCCCCCTTTTTTGGGTGATCCTTGGTTTTGTCTGTGAACAAAGCACATATAACTTTGTAACCTTATTTCATTTTAACATGTAGGGAGTCTCTGTCACTCCTTTATATATATATATATATATATNAGCTTTAAGCCCATATCTTTTTGCTTTAGTTATGGATGGTCTTACTGGACATCTATAGGATATGTACCTTGGTGTATGCTTTTTGCTGATGATATTCTTCTCGTGGATAAAACGAGAGAAAAAGGTTAGGAAAAACTTGAATTATGGAGGTCTACATTGGAGTCTAAAGGCCTTCACTTAAGTAGAACTAAAACTTTGGTGTATGCTTTTTGCTGATGATATTCTTCTCGTGGATAAAACGAGAGACCTGGTGTATGCTTTTTGCTGATGATATTCTTCTCGTGGATAAAACGAGAGAAAAAGCCCAGGAGAGACTTGAATTATGGAGGTCTACTTTGGAGTCTAAAGGCCTTCGTTTAAGTAGAACTAAAACTGGGAAAAACTTGAATTATGGAGGTCTGCATTGGGGTCTAAAGGCCTTCGTTTAAGTAGAACTAAAACTGAATACATGAAATGTAATTTTAGATTGGAGTCTAAAGGCCTTTGTTTAAGTAGAACTAAAACTGAATGGAGGTCTACATTGAGTCTAAAGGCCTTCATTTGAGTAGAACTAAAACTGAATACATGGAATGCATTTTAGTAGTGTCTTCTCATGGATAAAACGAGAGAAAAAGCCCAGAAAAAACTTGAATTATGGAGGTCTACATTGGAGTCTTCTTCGTTTAAGTAGAACTAAAACTGAATACATAGAATGTAATTTTAGCAGTAATAGCTCTAGTGCTTTTAAGTAGAACTAAAACTGAATACATGGAATGTAATTTTAGTAGTAATAGCTCTAGTGACATCTAAGTAGAACTAAAACTGAATACATGGAATGTAATTTTAGTAGTAGTAGCTCTAGTGACATAGGAAAAACTTGAATTATGGAGGTCTACATTGGAGTCTAAAGACCTTCATTTAAGTAGAACTGACTTGAATTATGGAGGTCTACTTTGGAGTCTAAAGGCCTTCGTTTAAGTAGAACTAAAACTAGGCTTTTTGCTGATGATATTCTTCTCGTGGATAAAACGAGAGAAAAAGCCCAGGAAAAACTTGTTTTTTGCTGATGATATCCTTCTCGTGGATAAAACGAGAGAAAAAGCCCAGGAAAAACTTGAAATATGGATGTCTACTTTAGAGTCTAAAGGCCTTCATTTAAGTAGAACTAAAACTGAATACATGGAATGTAATTTTAGTAGTAATAGCTCTAGTGACAGAAGTGTGATTTTGGGTGATCAAATTATTAAAAGGTGTGAACGATTTAGATATCTTGGGTCCGTTGTCCAAAGCGATGGTGATATAGATGGGGATGTTAATAGTAGAATTCAAGTTGGTTGGTTGAAGTGGAGGAATGCTTCGGGCCTTTTGTGTGATAGAAAAGTACCGCTAAGACTGAAAGGAAAATTTTATAAGACGGTGGTGAGACCTGCAATGCTCTATGGCGCTGAATGTTGGCCTTTAAAAGAGAAGCATAATAATAAGTTAAGTGTTGCCGAGATGAGAATGATTAGGTGGATGAGTGGCTTTACACTTAGAGACAAAATGCGGAATGAATATATTCGTGATAGGGTTGGTGTAGCTCCTGTGACAGACAAAATTAGAGAAAGTCGTCTTAGATGGTTTGGTCATATTAAACGTCGACCATTAGATGATCCGATTAGGAGAGTAGATGTTTTAGATTCGACTTGTGTTAAGAAAGGCAGAGGTAGACCTAGGAAGACTTGGGCTTATTGTATTAAAAATGATCTTAATTTATTAGAACTAAATGAAAATATGACACTAAATAGGACGCAATGGAGAAAAAGGATTCATGTGGCCGACCCCACGTAGTGGGATTAAGGCTTTGTTGTTGTTGTTGTTGTTGTTTGGAGTTTCCCAATGGGTTCGCAGCATTGTTTCCCCATTGCAGATTTACAACATTAGAGTTATTGTTACTCCAATTGAAATTTTGATGATTTTTCCAACCAGGATTATAATAATTGACATAAGGACTCTTAGAACGATTATTTATTACTTTTAAAGTCTCATAAGAAGATTGAGATTTTATCAATTGTCCCATTGAGTTTTCCTCGGAACAAATAGTATTTGAGAATAATTCATTCATATTGATCTATCTTATTTGATATAGCAGCTATTTGGGCAGCCAATATAGATATTACATCAGAATCATGAATACTAGCTACTCTTTTTGGATTTACCCTTTTAAAGGGCCATTGAAAATTATTAGCAACTATCTCTTCAATTAAAGAATATGCTTAATCAAATTGTTTTGACATTAATGATCCATCAGCAGTAGTGTCAATTATCAATCTAAAGATCCAACCAATCCATTATTAAAAGGTTGAATTGTTAACCAATTTGGCAATACATGGCGTGGACACTTCTTAAGGAGATCTTTAAATCTTTCCCAAGCTTCATTAATTGATTCCCCTTCAACCTTACTAAAAGATGTAATATCATTTCTAAGCTTAGTAGTTTTTTAGGGTGGGAAATATTTAGATAAAAATTTTTGTGATATGTCTCCCTAAGTTTTGATAGATCCAGGTGCTAATGAGTTTAACCACATCTTAGCTTTATCCCTTAATGAAAAAGAAAAAGGTCTAAGTCTAATGATATTATTCGAGACTCCATCATATTTAAATGTAGCACATAATTCTAGAAAACTAACAAGGTTTAAGTTAGGATTTTCAGTTGGTGTTCCCTGAAACTGATTGTTTTGGACCATTTGGATAACATCAAGTTTAAGCTTAAATGAATTGGTAGCTACAACAAAGTTTTGTATACTCAAATGAATTTTATCTGTTTTAGGATTAAGATAATCTCTTAAAGGTCTCTGATGATGTTCATTTCCGTAATTACTTGATTTGCAAGCCATTCCACTACAATTATCTATCTCTTTTATTGTTTTCAAATTATTTTAATTTGTCTTTCTAACACCGAATCATAAGGTTCTAAATTTTCAGATCTTAAACTACACATAAACAAACGTAATAAATAATTAAAATAAGTAAACACACAATAATATTAAATTATTCAAATTAAACTGCAAACATTTTTTCAGTTCAAATAAAATGTTCTAAATTATTAAATAATTTACCATGACTTTCCGTTGCTTCCCCGACAACAATGCCAAAAACTTGATGCACAAATTTATTGTGTGTTGTTTTTGTAAATATTTTTCCAATGCTAATAATAAATATGTAATTCAAATCCAAATAAAAAAAAAACTTTAATAAAAATAGTTTTATCTTTTAAAATATTTAAACTGTCAAACCCGTAATAATAATGCAAGTATACATATCGCTCATGTAATAAAAGGCTCTAATGGAGTCCTAGATATCGATCCCATAGGGAAGTTGGAAATGCTTATGAATAATTTCTTATGACTATAATGTAAAACACAATTCAAACTATAAAAATTATGTACAAAATTCAAATCTACAGTAATTGAGTGTATGCTAAAAAAATGTTACAAGAACTAAGTTAACTAAACTAATTGCTAAACTTTAAAAGTTAAATTCTATGAACTAAGCAAAGTTTCTGTGACGAAGAGTTCAAATTTAAAAAAACATCCTTTCCCTTTACAATGATCATTTAAAAAATATATATATAATTGTATTGTAAAGAAATTAAAATCATTTAAAAAATATATATATAATTGTATTGTGCCAAATAGAAGCAATCATATTCTTTACCCTTTTTCTAGTGCATAAAGAATATTAACTATTCCAGAGTTTGGTCCCTAATTTTATGGTTAGGTTGGGATGATATCGGCTCTCACTCTAGAGCTCTCATTTCTCCCTCGCTTGAGGGCTAATAATCTTGCATTAGTTTCCAATCAACTGGACCAAATTGGAGATTTTAATTTGTCACATTAAAGTCTCCAATTCTGCATCCAACAAAGTATATTTCCTTACTTATTTACACTCAACCCCATGTATAACATCCTCACTCATGAAATTGAATGTGACTCTCACCGTGTTGTAGAAATTGTACCCCTTTTAGATCATATGTTTCTCAACACATTTTAGCATTTCAATTGGCCATATAAAAAAGTAAATGAAGATCAGAGTTTAAATCATAAAAAATTATTGACATTAAACCGTATAAAATAAAGTCAATTCTTCATAAAACCATATCTCAGAGTAGGGAGAAGGATAACAAAGACTACTCATAATTCATGAGAAAGAAACCACAAAACACAGATTCATATATAAAAATAAGTCTACAAAATAAAGAAATAAAAGACACAACTTATCTTGCAATCATTCCAAAGCAAATCCATAGAAGTTCTCTTTAAGTACTTTTCCTCTTTATAAGCACTCTCAATTCTTTTTAGGAATTGTAATGAAGAAGAAATCTCTCACTTTCTCTCTCCTCTTACAACGTTAGAAGAAAATCTCTAAGTCCCTCACTCTCTCACTTGTCTCTTGCCTCTCTTTTTTTCTATACTAAACCACCCTTCAACCCTACAATCCTTTCCTTTTAATTAGTGGCTGCCTACTTTAAAAAAAAGCAAAATTCCCTTCAAAATTCTCTCCAAAATTCATAGATTTGAATCTCAAAAGACATGTCTATTCATTCAAGAGACATTTCCCTTCATTAACGAGCCTTCCAAAGTGTCTAGATGCATTGAATCACTCAATGGGGCATTTGAAATATTTGAAGCCTTCAAGCCTTAATCTATCAATTATCATCTCTATTGCTTCAAGCATGTGTTCTGACCCTTCAAGCGCCAAGTTACTTAAGTTCGTGTTGTTCTGAGTTCTGGCGCTTCAGGCACTGATTCTGGTGCTTCAGGTGCCGATTCTGGCGCTTCAGGCACCGATTCTGGTGCATCAGGTGATGTTTGTCTGTATAATGACGCTTTAGGTGCTAATTTTTTCAAAAATGATGCTTCATGCACCAGATTCACAAAGTTCTTTATTTTAACTCTAAATTTCCTCCTTTTTCTACTTTTGCTCCAATTGCCTAAAATTAATATAATTATAATAAAAACATGAAAATACCCTTCTTTAAAGTGTAATATTACTAAATTAAGCATAAAATGTATACTTAAAATAACACATTATTTTGGTGTTTCTAATTCCCCCAAACTTAAATGTTACTTATCCTCAAGTGACTTTTAGTAGGGAGAAGAATAATGAAGACTATTAAGAATTCATGAGAAGGAAACGATAATACAAGGATTTTATATAAAAATAAGTTTACAAAATAAAGAAATAAAATACACAACTTATCTCACAATCTTTCCCAAAAAAATCCCTAGATATTCTCTTTAAGCACTTTCCCTCTTTACAAGCACTCTCAATTCTCTCTTGGAAGTGTAATGAAGAATAAATCTCTCACTTTTCCTCTCCTCTTAGAATCCTTGAAGAGAATCTCCAAGTCCTTGACTCTCTCTCTCTTCACCATCAAAATATCTTCTTCGAATCCCTTACACACCCACATATACATTACACTTCCCTCTCTTTTATTAGGGACTGCCTCCCTCCAAAAAGAATTCAAAATTCCCTCCAAACTTCTATCCAAAAGTCAAACATTTTAAATTCTGGAAGACATCTTCATTGACTTAAGAGACATATCCCTTCATTAAAGAGCCTTCCAAAGTGTCTAAATGCATTGAATCACTCAATGGGGGCATTTGAAGCATTTAGACTCTTAAGAACTCACTTAAACTTTGTCCCAAACCACCTTAATCTGTCAAGTGTTGTGTTTGGCACCTCAGATGCTGATTCTGGCGCTTCAGGCACCAAGTCTCTTAAGGCTGCGTTGTTTTGGGTTATAGCGCTTCAGGCGCCAATTTTGGTGCTTTAGGCGCCGCCTCTCTATAAAGTGGCGCTTCAGACACTAGCTCTATGTAAAGTGGAGCTTCCGGCAACAAGTCTGGTGCTTCAGGTGCCAGAATCACAAAATTCGCTATTTTGGCTTCAAATTTTGTCCTTCTTACTACTTTTGCTCCAAATGTCTAAAATTGATATATCTGCAATAAGAACATGAAAATAACCTTCTTTAAAGTGAAATATCACCAAAAATAAGTATAAAATGTATACTTAAAATAACACATTATTTTGGTGTATCAGGCATAACGACAAGAGGAAGCGAGGATACCAATTTCCACATCCAAAAGAAACAATGCAGACTTTCCAATCCTCCTTCCAAGTTCTTAAATAAATTTATAATCACTTCTAATTTTGATAGATTCATGAAAGGATTGAGGAAAATTGTAAGAGTTGGCAATTCCAAAATTGAAATCAGAACCCGAAGCAAGAACAAATGCATAGCTTTGCTCCATCAAAAAACCCCATAAGCAAGAGAAAAGAAATACAAGAGTAAAAGGAAACAAAAGAGGGGGAGAGTGGAAAGATCTCACTAGCTGTGAGGAGCCAAACCAAGGTGAGCGCCGATATCTGCATGGGAATGTCGAAACTTTAGCAAAGAAGAAATCTTCGTCACTATATATATATATATATATATATATATATATATATATATATATATATATATATATATATA
>JXCR01051909.1:618223-656907 GCA_002079205.1 Phalaenopsis hybrid cultivar
ATATATAGTGGTGGAGGAAGGTTTTTTCTTCTGTAATGGAAGTTTGGTTAGCTAGAGTTCTCTTTTTTCCTTGGGTTTCCTCAGCTTTCTTTGCTTGTTGCTTTCGGGTCTTCTGGTTTTGTTCTTGGGATTCTTTCTCTGGTTTTTGGTGTCATCACTTGGTCTGTGGTGGTGACCAGACTGGCTGCTGGTGTTGTTTTTATGTTCTGAAGTCTTCTTTGCTGAAGTAGTTCATGTGGAAGTGCTTCTCTACTCTTTGGGTTACTGTTCCATTGGTTTGCTGGGTTGGTTCTTCTGGTTGGTTTCTGGTTTCTCCTTTTTCTAGTGTTTTCATGGCTACAAACATTGATTTGGACACTAACATTCAGTGGGCTAAGGCCACCTATGCTGGAGTGGTCGGCCACCCTAAGGAGAATTTACAAAATATGGATAAGTTAATCTTTCCACAGGAATTTCTTGACACTTTAGCTGACAAAAGGATTTCTCTCTGTATTCACCCTCTTGGGTGTAAAGAAGGGGAGCCTGCAGTTTATTTATCACCTCAGGAGGTTATTTCTTTAAATGAAGAGGTTAAGCTCATTTTGGTGGGTAAATTCCAACTTGGTCATCTTAAGATGGAACTTGTAAGGAGCTTCTTTGAGTCCTTGAACTTTAATGGTGCTTGGCAACTGGGTTGACTAGATGGCAGACATTTACTCATTCAACTAACAGTTTAAGAAGATTATGCTAGGCTCTTTGCCAAACAATCTTTAATGATTGGGGAGGGGCTACCATGAAACTAATGAAACGGACCCCTGGTTTTGACCCTAACAAAGAACCTCCTGTAGTCCCTCTTTGGTTCAAGCTTCCTGGTCTCCCCATTCCTTATTTCAAGATGAATTGTCTTTTTAATAATGGGTCTGCTTTAGGCAGACCCCTTAAAGTAGATACTCATACTTATAAAAAGGTAAGTCCAGCTCTTGCTAGAATTCTCATTGGAAGAGAAATCACCTTACCTGAAGTTAAAAGAGTGTGGATAGGCTCTGAACAAGAAGGCTTTTGGCAGGAGGTGATCTTAGAACAAAAGCCTTATTACTGTGAACATTCCAAGATGTTTGGACACACTATAGATAGATGCTATAGGCTGCATCCTCCAGCTAAAAGAAAAACTTCTTCCATGCAGGACAATGACCCCACTCAGTTGCCTCCGGGGATAATGTGGATGGCTTACAGGATGCATCACAGAGCTCTCCAACTCCTTTTGTTTCTAATACTTCTCTTTCTCTTCCTTAGGGAGTGCTAAGAGAGGAACCCAAGATTATCACCATAATTTCCCCTACAGTTAATTACATTGAGGAGAGGTTGCAGGATTCATTCCTGGAAAAGCATTGGAACCTCAGCTTCCTGTTGTTGAGGGAGATAAAGTTACTGCATTAAACGAACTTCTGAGGGAAGATTGGATTGTGCAGACTTCTAAGAGAAAGAAGAAACAAACCACAGAATCTCAAAGATTATAAATGGAGGCTGCTTCCATTGGCAATAATCTGAAGGTTGGATCCTGTCCCGCCCCTCTAGAGGGAGTACAAGATCTAGATCACAACCTTCACTCCATATTTCTCCTCCCAATGTTTAAGTTCTCTCTTTTTGGTGTTTGGCCTCAGGTCATTTTAAGTCTTTCATAAGACTTTTAACTTTTTTCGTTAGCTCCAGTTGTAATATTTTGAGTTCTGGTTTCTCTGCCCTTTGGCTGATTGAAGATTTTTGTCAGTTTTTCTATATCCTCTATCTCAAAAGATATGGGAGTCCTTTTGATCTCTTTATTTTATTTTAGTTCAACAATTTACTGTTATTACTTCCCTTGAGGGGTTTTTGGTCAACTTTTTAGGTTGTTGTGATAGCAGCTATGTGGTTCCCTTTCTCTTATCTAATTGATGATTAAATTGATGTGTTGGAATATCAAGGGGATTTCTGATAAAAAATTCTTGATTAGAATTAAGCAGTTGGCCAGGAAGCATAGGTTATTATGCTTTACTATTCTTGAACCATTGGTTCACAATACTCCTTGGAGATTTAGAAAGCACTTCCCAAGTTTCAGCTGCAGTTACAATATTAATAACAAAATATGGTTTTTCTATAAAAGGAATCTTAATGTTCAGATCTTGGGTGATCAGCCTCAATTTCTACATATCAAGCTACTTTGGGATTTTCTAAATGTTGAGACTACCTTTATTTATGCTGGTAGTTCTGCTAGTGATAAAGTCACCTTGTGGCAACAAATTCAGCAGCTGAAATCTTCTATTAATGGACATTGGATTATTGGTGGAGATTTTAATAGTGTAGCTAGATTGAATGAAAAATGGTGTGGGAAACTTGTGGATATCAACCAAATGTTACTTTGTAATCAAAACATCAGGAATACTGATCTTGCTGAACTTTACATCAGGGACCTCTTGATACTTGGAGGAGAGTTAAACTTTTTGAGAGAATTGATAGGTTCCAATTTAATCATGCTTGGTTGGAGACCAACTTTATGACTATTGTCTTCCATCTTACTTTCACTTGCTCTGATCATAGGCCTTTGTTAATCTCTATATCCCCTAATTCTTTTTTCTCCCATACCAAGGTTCAGATTCTTTAATGTATGGGTGAAGCATCCTGATTTTCTTCCCTTTATTAAGTATGTTTGGCTTCCTGTTTCATCTTTTCCTCCTTGGATTAGATTGTGGCAAATTTAGAAAAATGTTGCTAAACTGCTGAAAGCTTGGAATTGGAGCTATTTTGGTAACCTTACAGAAAAAGTTGAAGAGGCTGAAGCTGCTGTTAAACAAACTAAATTAAATATTCCGATGGGGCTCTCTGATGAACAAACCTTGATCTTAGCTAATGCAAATCTTCTTCAAGTTATTCATTGGCAGGAGGAATTTTATAAATAAAAGGCTGCTATTAAAAAGTTTGTTGATGGGGATAAGAATACAAGGTTCTACCATGCCTATATTAAACAAAGAAGACATTCTAATGCCATCCTGAAGATTAAAAATAATAGTGGCAGTTGGAGTCAGGGTGCTGATCTACTTCCTAGGGATGCTATAAATCACTTTCAGACTCTTTTATCTGAACCTCATAATTCTAGTATTCAGAACTTTGATCCTAGTCTGCTTAATGACAATTTCTCTGAAATTCACTGCTTAGACTTAACTTTTTTTCCTACTGAAGAAGAAATTTGGCAAGCTTTATGTCTATTGATGGTGATAAAGTGGCTGGTGCTGATGGTTTTACTTCTACCTTTTACAAAAAAACTTGGGAGGAGGTAAAAATTGACATTGTGGAGGCTGTTCAGGCCTTCTTCAGGGGGGAGGATATGCCACAATATTTTGCTCAGTTCACCATAACTTTAATCCCCAAGCGGGATCAAAAATCTAGTTGGGATCATTTTAGACTCATATCTCTTACAACTGTGTTGTCTAAGCTTATTAGCAATCTTTTGGTTTTCAGATTAAAACCGCATTTATCTTAGATGATTTCTCCTAATCAATCTGCTTTTATTACAGGCAGACAAATTGCTAACAATGTTCTACTTACTCAGGAGCTCTTTCTTGATATTGACAAGCCTTGCAAGGGGGTAACCTCATGTATAAGCTTGATGTTTCTAAAGCTTATGTTACTATCAATTGGAATTTTATTTTGGAGGTTCTTAAAGCAAGGGGGTTTCAAAATTATTTATGTCTGATGATTCACAGATGTCTTAATAATAATTCTTACGCCATTCTTCTTAATGGGAATTCTCAAGGGCAATTCCAAGCTACTATGGGTATCAAACAAGGAGACCCTCTTTCTCCCTACATTTTCATTTTGGCTATGGATTATTTATCAGGGCTTCTTAACCAAAATTTTTTTGAAAGGGAGTATATTAGATTTGCTAATAAAATTAATTATTCCATAAGTCATTCATGTTATGCTGACGACTTAATATTGTTTTCTAATGCTTCAAAACCAGCAGTGAAGAAGGTTTTCAGTTTGCTGAACCCGTTTCAACAGATTTCTGGTCTTTCTCTGAACCCAAAAAAATGCCAACTCATCTTTAACAATAAGCTTAATGCTGCTAGTAAAAACTGGGTTAAAAGCTTCATTGGATTTAAATATGCTACAAGCCCTTTTATTTATCTTGGGGTAGAATTAATTAAAGGCAGGAAGAAGCAAACACAATTTGATGAGGTTGTTTATAAAATTTCCAAACAAATCTCTTGCTGGACTAATTCTTATCTGTCACAGTGGGAAGATTAACCTTAATCAAAAGTATCCTGGATTCTTTCCCTATGTACATTATGCAAACGTTGAAGATGAAAAAAGGTACACAGAAGACCTTCGAGGTGATGTTGAACAAATTTTTTGGGAAGGAAAACACAAACAAGCTCACTGGCTTAGCCGGGATAAGCTTTTCCTACCTCTTGCTGCAGGGGGGCTTGGTATGAAATCATTTAAACAACTTCATGATATCTTCTACTATAAACTCTGGATCAAATTTAGAGATTAGAAATCTTTGTGGGCTAACTATATGAAGTTGAAATATTGCAAGCACTCTCATCCAACAACTATCTGCAGAAAACCTGGGGACTCTAAAATTTGGACTGAACTCCTACACATCAAAAATGTGGCTGAAGATCTTTTTATTAGGGATGTGGGAGAAGGAAAAATTGATTTTTGGCTGGACAACTGGCTACTTGATTGTTAATTGGAGCCACTTGCCTCTCTGGGCTCATCTATTAGCCTTCTTATTCAATTATGCTGGAATGGTCATTATTGGAATAAAGATATGTTGGCTTCTTTGGTGAATCCTGAACAATTGTATCAAATCCTTAAGCTCCCAATCACTCCACATAAGCCAGATAGAATTATGACTAAAAATCCTCCTCATACCTCTCTTACCAAATTTGTATATTATCAATTAAACACATGGCATCACAAGGATTAGGGTCAAGCCATGTGGGTGAAATATCTCAGCCCCTCTATGTCCTTCTTCACTTGGAGATGTTTTCATAGTATTACTCCCACTGATGATATACTTAAACTCAAGGGTTTAAAAGGACCTTCCAGATGTAGTTTATGCTGTCAACATGAGGAATCCCTTAATCATTTATTCTTTTCTTGTCCTGTTGCTCAAGGGGTTTGGACATAGGTGGCTTGTAAACTCAATTTCCCCTCCCATCTGTTGAGTTTTGAAAACTTTCTTTACAGTTGGAAAGTCTGGAAAGAGAACAACGCTGAAATAATCCCTTTTATTACTACATGGTTCATCTGGATGGAAAGAAATAGCAGTAAATATGAGGGAAGAACTCAGTGCCACATAAATTGTTATTAACTGCTATGCCTATACTCTTAAGATAATCAATCTCATGGGTTACAAGATTAAAGTTTCTGGGTGCTCCTAAGTCCTTAATACTAAAAGTTCTCCTTCTGTTAAATCACATTTCCTTCTATTCCATTGGAGGAAACCTGTTTATCCTTGGATTAAAATTAACACTGATGGGAGTTTTAAAAGAGATAGTGTCAGTATTGGGGGGATTTTCATAAATCAATTTGAGGAATGCCTACTATTTTTTCAATCACCCACCGATGCTTTAAATGCTTTACAAGCTGAAGCCTTAGATGTTTTATGGGCAATTCAAACTGTTGTTATTATGGGATGTAACCCTCTAATTGTGGAACTGGACTCCTCTTGGCTAGTCCAGCTTTTAAAGGATAACATCTCCCCACCTTTGTTTCTTCTCCCCATTTTTATGCAAATTTCTCACATGAAGATTACTCACAACTTACAGATTAATTGGAATCATATCTTCAGGGAGGGTAGCAGGTGCTAATTGGCTTGCACATCAAGGTGCATTGACTATGTTGCCTTTAGTGAATATCATTCCCCCTCCAAAGCTGGCTTTGTTGATTAATGCAGATCTGGCTGATCTGCCTTATATTAGAAGGGGGGTGTCAACTGCTAAAACTTTTAATCATTCAGCCTAGAGAGGGCTTCTTGTTTCCTTGGGTGCTTGCTGAATTGGAACTTTCTATTTTATTCTTCAGCCCCTCTTGTATGGGGAAATGTTTTGACAGGTTACAATTGGATTTTGTTTTCTATTTTGGTGAAGCCCTTTTGGCTCCTTTTAGGTGGACCTTGGTCTCTTTTTGTGAACCAAACCCCCTCCAGCTTTTGTAACCTTTTTATTTCAGTGTAACATGTAGAGAGTCTCTGGTACTCCTTATATATATAGTTCTTATAAAAATATGAAATCAAATTGATCTCATATCTTTCATTATTTATATGAAAGAGCACTACAACTCAAGCTATGTATCTATCCCGGAAGATAAACACAAGACTTAAGTATGAGGCTCGATTAAATAAACTAAGATATATATGACATCCATTTGGTTTGTGAAACCATTTTGTTATAAACCGACAAGTCCCCTATTTTATATAGGAAATTAAATAGATTTTATATTAAGTTGGGTTAAGAAAAGTTTCCTATAAAGACAAGCCGTTATAATTAATTACATCATAAATGACTAAAGTCACCTAAGAAAACTCTAGTTAAAAATTAGAGGATATTCTCTTCGAGGAGTTCAAAGGAATAGTACTTTTTAACGACATCAGACAAAGAGGTGTGAAATGAGAATGGGTCAAATTTGAAACAAATCATGGAATCCAAATGAAGAAGAACTAGGAGATTTCACGGATCCTGAGAAGAACCTCGGTGATTTCCAAGTCTACCTTAAGGTTTGAATTCAATTTTGGAGAGAGGTTACTAAATGTGTCATTCTATCAATTTTAATAATTAGGGCTTACATCATGTGAGATGACCACATAAATAGCATGGACGATGTGAGGATTTATGTAGTGACGAACGACAACCTCAGAATCCTAAAACAGGTTAGGGCTTATATTGTATAGCAGAGTGATACAAAGGCCTAAAGATAAGTTGAGGGTTTATGTTGTACTAGACGTACAACCTCAAAATCTTATGGCTTGTTGTTTAATGCTAAAGAATGGTTTAGTTGGTGTTGACATGTTTTGCTGTTGAAGATGACCGTGCTGCCCATAATGCTAGCTCCAAGCTTCTTGTCATGGCAAGTTTAAGTTTTCTAATGTGTCAGGTCCTGATGTCAAATCAAATGTTTCTTAAGGTTATTTAAATTTTATGGGGGAATGTTAAAGTTGATTAAAGAGACACTGGTTAGGATCATACGGTTCCCTCGTTCCGGCACCAATATATTCTTTTGGATTCATTTAGTCCAAAAGAGTTTACTAAACTCAACTCAATGAGTTCCATACTTTTATTTAGACCATGGGAAATCTCATTAGCAACCGTAGGTTACCTCCTCCAAGGGATTCCCTATTATCCGATAGAGATGTTTTAATTTAGTTGCAATTTTTGTTTTGTTGTTTTGTTTGTGATTAAATTTTGAGTTGTTTTATATTTTTACTGTTGTTGCGGTGAATTTTATCTTATTCAATTTTTAGTTTTGGTTTTGACTTGTAAGGTGAATTTAAGCATGCAAGAAAGAAACAAGAGGTGAGAAAAAATAAATACAATAACTTAAAAGCGTACCTGTCGATTCTTCTCGCTCCTCCACCGGAAGGATTAGCTTTGGCAACATGTATATAATTCTTGCAAGGAATTCAAACTGCAGAAGTAGATGAAGGTATAGCTACCAAATCTTATGTTATGAATTTATTGACTCTCGGAAGATCTTAGTGGATGATTTTAGAACAAAATATAGTAAGTTCAATTTGTCTTTCAAAATATTCAAGAGATTTTGAAGTGCACGGAGCATGGCCCTAAACCACTTTAAAGATGTCTTGAAAGATTTTGAGTTCATTTTGAACTTATCATATCATTTTATTAATCATGCAAGGTCAAGCTAAGGTATCCCATTGCTCAAGGAAACTTGATGTTTCATTTATCCCAAGGCCAGGACACTCGATTAATCAATTGATGTTCATTTAAGAGTTATGTAGCTGGGTGCCCCTAAGGCAAATTTACATAAGCAAAGGTTTTGGTTTCCACAGTTAAAATTGGGCTTGTAGTGTAGAAAGGTGTTAATCATCAATTAAGTTATCTTATAAATCCGATTTAAATGTCAAGCCTAGGTCACTACCAAGCCTTGAACAATCACAATCTATGAAATAGTAATTAGCAGAGTTGGTTTAAATGACATGCATTCTTATTGAAAGATCAAATTGTCATCAGTTATGGGCCTAAATTTAATGGAATATTATCTTCCTAACTCAAACCCATCACTTGAGGATCATTTAATTTTTATTGACTTCCAAGTCATGATAATTAAGGAAATTACAATTTGTTTCTTATTATGGAAAATGTGGCAAGTGAGTTTCTACCTTTTAATCCCATTATATTTCAATCATCCAAACATGTTTAATAGGATCAAAATTACTCATTTTCCCTTTGATTAATATTAAATTTTGATTAAAGAACCAAAATATAAAGTCACCCTTTTCCTTTGGGGCTCTTCAACTCATAACTCATTAATCAAAATTCAAATGACTTTGAGAGTATAGAGTGTCCTATCCATGGGTCAATTAAAACATAAGAAGAGAAAATGTGAATTTTTAAAAGTTTAATTTAATTTAAATAATTATTTAAATTTAGAAAATATTATTTTCAAAATTGATTTACTTAACTATCCAAAATTAAGTTTTTATTCATGAGAAAATTATTAGAGGTCCCTTTAGGTCAGAGAAACCTTAGATAAAATTCCATGATTTTTGAAAAATAAATTTATATCATTATTATTTAATCATGAATCAATTGAATGTAAAATAATGTTTGAATTACTAACAAAATCTTTATTTTTTTATTAGACCTCTTTGAGTTCAGAAAAATCAGACAAACAAATTATGTTTTTTTATAATTTTTAATTTATTATTATAAATAATTTAATGAGAAAATAAGGAAAATTCATTTTTTTAAGCTTTTAAAATTTATTTTTAACTTAGAAAAATTAGGAAAAATATTTTAATGAGTCCTAAGTGATCAGGAAACTATTAGAAACCTTTTGAAATATTTTTGTATTTTTGAAATTTTTAACTATTTTTAATTTTTTTTTTAATTCAAAATAAAACTGAAAAATAAAGTATTTTATCAAAAATGATTTTTATTTTTTATGAGTGCTCCTGATCACAAAAAACTCAAAAAACCACTTTTCATAGTTTTCCCAACTATATTTGATTTAATATTACTATATTTGTATGAAAATATAAGGTTTCTTTGAAAATCAACTTTAGAACTCAAACTTAGTCAAATAATTTTTAAATTTTTACAAGGGGTAAACATGAGTTTAGTAAACAGCGTGGAATTGATTTTGTCATTTTTTGATAAATATTTAAATTACATAAATTAAAAGAAGATATATACGTTTAGTTAACTATAAAATGTACAAAATAATTCAAATCCTCATAATATTTTTCTAAGCTTCTATGACCATAGGGAACCTACTAAAATTATTCTCATAATTTTTTTGATAATATTTCAATTTACATAATTAAAACAAGCCAAAATAGCCATCATAGCTTGAAAATTAGGGTTAGAAGCATAGAGATGCTTTCTAACCTTAAAAAAATCAGAGAACATAACCCCTATTCTAAGGAACGAACCCTAAAAATTTTAAGCCATGGTGAACAATGCTTGATCATAATGAATTAAAATACTCCAGAGAGTATTTAATTCATTAAAAATTAAAGAGTCATCAAATAATTTTTATTCTTAGTTCTCTTTATTCTCCTTTGTTCACTGAGCCATGGGGTATTTTTATTTTATTTATTTTTATGATTTTTCTACACAAAGATATGACTTTTTAAGGTTATGGTATTTTTTTAAAATCAAGAAATTCCTAATTTTCTATTCATCACACTCAACATCACGTAAATGTGTGATGGCTTTGAAGCTCCACGCGACATCCTCCAGTTTGACGCTACTGTTTGAGTCATCGACCATGCATCTCACTGTTCATGGTTCATTATTTTGCCCAACTTGATCTCGTCCGTTTGTCCGATACATGTGCAATGGGAAGGTCCTCCATCATCGTCCCCGATGAACCAAACCGGTGAGTTGTTAAACTTCTATACCTAAGATCTCGCTCGATACTCAACAAAATCACATGGGGTTTGCTCCTACACCTTCAACTACGCAAGAAAAACACATCCATACGGTTACAATGCTATGAAATTAAACTCCACTTCACATTTGATGAAAAGTTAGCTCAAGCTTAGGGTTAATGGCTTATATCTTTGTTTTAGAGGGGAGGCCACAATCAGATGCTTATGAAAGCTTCAATGGAGTCCAAAAAACCTCTTAGATGTGTTGGTTCCCTCTAGTGTAAGCTCTAAGTAGAAGTTCAATGAAATGGGGTGCGGCCTTGGTCTAGGAGTGGTTTGAAGAGCTCAAAGGAGGGAGATTTAAATGGGGATCTTCTTCTCTTACACTGGGGAAGTTTAAAAGCAGTTCAATTTGTGGTTTGAGGAAGTTTTAAGGGTGGCCGAAATTTGTCCTGATTTTTTAGCTCAAAAATTTGGCTCAGGTGGTGGGGAAAATGGTTAATAGATGGCTGCAATGAACTTAAGGAGTCTTGAAGGAGTTGTGGGAGAAATTTGTCAGTGTTTCCCCAAGGTAATTGGATTGCCCCCTTTTTTGGCCATGGAGGAAGGATTTAAATAGAATGGCTTATGGTGGCTTTCAGGGCTTCAATTCAAGTGTAATATGGAGTTTAGGTGGAGGGCTGCAGAATGCTAAAGGCCAACCTGGGCTTGATACGTTGGATGGGGGTAATGGGTTTTGATTCAAGGGGAGTGGTTCTCAGTTTTTAGATTTTCCATTCCACTAGGCCTGATGGCAGAGCCAAGGGTGGTGGCCAAAGAAATTAGGGGAGCTAGGACAGGGTTTATGATGATTAAGCCCTAATGTTTTGGTATGATGGCCAGGATTTCTTGGTTTAGGCCCAAAAAAAAATAAAATCCCCTAAATCAAGAGACCATTGGTCCATGGCTTGTTTAGGGTGGGCTAGATAAGTCTAGTCTGGTCACTAGGATCCATTTGGTGGCTGTGGTGTCATTAATTTGGTCACTTTGGCATGGCTTAGTCAATTTTGGTTCTTGGGTTGAATTTGGATCAAGTTGTCTTGAAATTGAGTTTTGGTTAGGCTAGCCATGGCATTGATCCCAATTAATTGATCAATATTGTGTGGGTGATTGTCATGAGAGGTTTAGAAAAGATTTCAAGTGATTTTGAATTAATTTGGAGGTTTAGTTTGAGAGATTTTGGGCATTTGGAGATGTTGGGCTAGAGTTTTGCTAAGTCCAATTTGAGAGTTCAAAATGGTCTAGGGGGATGTCATGAAGAGTTCTCAACATTAATTGGGCATTCAATTTGGTGGAATTTGGCTGCATGGCTAAAATGTGGCAAAATTGGGGGTTTTGGATTTGTGTTCAAATTGTGTGAAATTGAAGCTTCAATAAGGTCAACTGAATGTTCAATTTGATGTGTGAAAATGTTTTAAAGAGTTTATGATGCACAATTGGGGCAATTGAAAAGAATTGGGGGTTCAATTGAGTGGCATTTTGGTTTTGACAAATTGGAACTTTTTGATTTGCGTTGGAATTGGACCCAAATGTGGGTCAATTGGGCTTGGATTTGATTTGAATTGAGTTTAATCATGATATATTTGAGTTTAAAATTCAAATTAGGAGAAATTGGGGTCAAATTGATGGACATTTAGGGTGAATTTGAGAAAATTGGGCCTTTAAGAACACTCTGGGGCTTTTGGTCAAAGTTGGTCAAACTAATGAAATTGGGTTCAATTGAAGGGTCCATGTTGGTTTTAGGGACATTTGAAATGATTTTGAGGGTACTGGAAAAGTTTGGACCACCAAGGGTATTTTTATAATTTTGACAAATTTGGGGGTATTTTGGTAATTTTAATAATTTTGGGAAGTTTTGAGAAATTTGGGTAGTTGAAATGGTTTGAGATGATTTTTGAACAAACTTGGGTAATTTGGGTAAAATTGGGAATTTTAGTCAAATTTGGGGTTTGGGGGTGTTTTGGTAAATTGGGTAGATTTAGGGGCAAAAGGCTAAGTTTGGTATTTTGGTGAAAGTGAAGTCCTAACTACCCTATTTGAGCCATGGACCAATGAAATCTCCATTTGGGTCCTCTATGTACTGGTCTGGGCTAGACCCTAGCCTAGGGCTAGTGGGTCTAGGGGACCATCTACATGAGTCTCCCAAAAGATCAAAGGATCAAAGTCAACAAGTTTAAGTTTAGGGTTGTGAGTGAATGTGAGTGAACTAACTCTAGAATAACACCTAGGGTCAACCTTAAGGCCAAGTGGTCTTATGGGGACTCCCCTTAAGCTCCCCACATATTGACCCTACCTACTTAGTGCTAGAGGTTAGGACCAACATGTGGAACTTCAAGTTGAGCAGAGAAGAGTTTAGAATTTCAAATGGTTAGGATTCCTTTTCTAGTTTTCTAGGAATAATCAACATGAAAGTTCTATGGCTGGACCCCAAGCTACTAAAGAGGAAATTAGACCTCAAACAAAAGTAAGGTCAACAAATGGACCCCCCAATAGCTGTAGCATGTCGGGGAAGCACACCACACATATTGGCGTTGATCAACGAGATCAAATAAACCAACACAGACTTTTAAGTCAACAGACCTAGAACGAAGTGCAGAATTGAGTGATAGTTTTTTGTGCTAGGAAGTAATAGATACTCTCGCTGGGAAAAGAAAGGACATTTTGAGGACAATTTTCAGGCAAACTGACAGTCCTAGCGAAGACTCGATTTGAATTGAATATATCAAAGAAAGTTTGCATTTCAATCAATTTAAAATTTTAAGGAGGTGAAATTATGCGCGAGGAAACCAGATTGAATGGAAAACACAAGCACAGAAAAGAGAATAGGGCATCAAAGCCTACCTAGAAAGTAAGGATGAGAATAGAACGTCTAAGCCTAACCAAAAATCTAAAAATGGGAATAGGACATCTAAGCCTACCCCAAAAGTGAGGATGTGAATAGGAAGTCTAAGCCTACCTCGAACGTAAGGATGGGAGCCTACCCCGAAAATGAGGATGGGAATAAGACGTCTAAGCCTACCCCAAAAGTAAGGATGGGAATAAGACGTCTAAGCTTACCCCAAAAGTGAGGATGAGAATCAAAATTTAGGTGCTGACTCAGAGATGGGAGTTGAAATTTCGGTATTAACCCAGTAAGAAAATCAAATGCCTTAATCCATTTAAGATGACCACCAATCTTGAAAGATGAGAATATGATGCTTTACTCCATTTAAGATTGTCTTAAACCTATCTCTAAAGAAGAGGATATGATGCCTTACTCCATTTAAGGTAATCTTAAATCTATCTCGAAAGATTTGAGTTGAGAATCAGATGCCTTGCTCTATTTAAGGTGGCCTTAAATTGATTTAAAAGGTTGAGAATATAATGCCTTACCCCATTTAAGGTGTTCTTGAACCTATCTCGAAAGATATGGGTAAAGAATCAGATGCCCTACTTTATTTAAGGTGGCCTTAAAACGATCTCAAAAGAAGATAATATGATGTCTTACTCCATTTAAGGTGGTCTTAAGCCTATCTCAAAAGATATGGGTAGAGAGTCTGATGCCTCACTCCATTTAAGGTGGCCTTAAACCGATCTTGAAAGATGAGAATATGATGCCTTACTCTATTTAAGGTGATCTTAAACCTATCTTGAAAGATATGGGTAGAGAATCAGATGGCTTACTCTATTTAAGGTGGCCTTAAACCGATCTCAAAGGATGAGAATAGTATGCCTTACTCCATTTAAGGTGGTCTTAAACATATCTCAAAGATATGAGTCACATTAGGGAGGAAAGCTCTGGGACATAGTTCCAACCCAGTTGGTGACGAGAAAAATATATCAGAATCTCAATTCTGACTCTGAGAACAACATGAAAATAGTGTAGAGATTTTGTGGTGTTAAGTTTCTAGATATGTGACATGTGAAGATTGACATTGGTGAGGAAAATTTGTGAGACTTTGTGCAGAGTATGAAACACTACGGGGATGTGAGGAAATTGGTGCAAACCAAAACAACCATGTTGCGCAAGCAAAGAGTAAGAAACCTCGAACACGAGAGAAACAAACACAACAAATTTATCATTTTCTTTTCTTATTGTTGTTATCACATTTAATTATCAAAGTATATTTTTAAAAAATTAAATTTTGTTGGCTGATTTTTCAAAAGGATATTTTATTTAAATTTTGTTATCATCAAGTTTTTATTGTTTTGTTCTTTGTTCATCGCAGTTTAGAACCAACATACGGTTCTGTGGATTTTTATCAATCACACAAAAGGGCAATTTCACAAAGATGTTAAAATCTGAAAGAAATTTCATTAATTTGCCTCAAACAAGTGTTACAGACTGAATACATGTTTAAAGCATCAAAAGAGATAATCATGTTGAATACATATGAAACATCAGATGTACATAATTCTTGCAAGGAATTCAAATTGCACGAATAGATGAAGGTATAGCTAATAAACCTTAAGTTATGACTTTATTGAGTCTCGGAAGATCTTAGTGGATGATTTTAGAAGAAAATATAGGAAGTTCAATTTTTCCTTCAAAATATTCAAGAGATTTTAAAGTGCTCGGAGCATGGCCCTGAACCACATTGAAGATGTCTTGAAATATTTCGAGTTCATTTTGACCTTATCATATAGTTTTATTAATCATCCAAGGTCAACCTAAGGTTATCCCATTGCTCAAGGAAACTTGATTTTTCATTTATCCTAAGGCTAGACACTTAATTAATTAATCAATGTTCATTTAAGAGTTATGTAGGTGGGTGCACCTAAGGCAAATTTAAGTAAGTAAAGGTTTTGGTTTCCACAAATAAAATCGGGATTGTAGTGTAAAAATGTGTTAATCATCAATCATGTTATCTTCTAAATCTAATTTAAATGGCAAGCTTAGGTCACTACCAAGCCCTAAACAATCACAATAGGTGAAATACTAATTAGCAAAAAATTTTAAATAACATGCATTCATATTTAAAGCTCACATTGTCATCAATTATGGGCATAAAGTTAATGGAATATTTTCTTTCTAACTCAAACCCATCACTTAAAGATCATTTAATTTTTATTGACTTCCAAGTCATGATAATTAAGGAAATTACAATTTTGTTTTTATTATGGAAAAGGTGGCAAGTGAGTTTCTACCTTTTAATCCCATTGTATTTCAATCATCCAAACATGTTTAATAGGATCAAAATTTCCTATTTTCCCTTTGATTAATCTTAAATTTTGATTAAGGCACCAAAATTTAAAGTTACCCCTTTGCCTTTGGGGCTCTTCATCTTATAACTCATTAATCAAAATTCAATTGACTTTGGGAGTTTAGAGTATCATATCCATGGGTCAATTAAAACATTACGGGAGAAAATATGGGTTATTAACAAATTAATTTAATTTAAATAAGAATTTAAATTTAGAAGAAATTATTTTAAAAATTGATTTACTTAACTATCCGAAAAAAAATTTTATTCGAGAGAAAATTATTAGAGTTCCCCTTAGGTCAGAGAAACACTTAGACAAAATTCCATGAATTTTGAATTAAAATTTTATCATTATTTTTTAATCGTGAATCAATTAAATGAAAAATAATGTTTGAATTACAAAAAAATATTTTAATATTTTTATTAGACCTCTTTAAGTTCAGGGAACTCAAAGAAAATTTTTTTGTTTTTTTATAAATTCTAATTCATTTATTATAATTAGTTTAATGAGAAAATAAGGAAAATTCATTTTTTAAGCTTTTAAAATTTATTTTTAACTTAGAAGAATTAGGAAAATATTTTAATGAGTCCTGAGTGATCCATAAACTATTAAGAATATTTTCAATTTTTTTTGTAATTTTGGAATTTTTAACTATTTTTAATTATTTTTTATCCAAAATAAAGCTAAAAAATAAAGTATTTTTATTTTATCAAAAATGATTTTTATTTTTCCTAATAGCTTGTGATCACAAAGAAATCAGAAAACCGCTTTTCAAAATTTTCCCAAATGCATTTGATTTAATATAATTTTATTTGTACAAAAATATAAGGTTTCTTTGAAAAACAACTTTACTGCTTGATACACCTAAAATAAATAGTATTTTTAGAGACATTTTTATACCTATTTTTGAGATATTGCACTTTAATGGAAGATATTTTTGTGTTTTTCTTGCAAATACAAGTAAAAATGGAAAAGAAATGCTTAAAGGAGTGAAAAAGGATCAAATTTGGAGCAAAAATGTGAAAATTTGTGCAAAAGAGTTTTGGCGCCTAAGCGCTGGTTAAACAGAGAAGGCCGCACCTAAGCACCGAGACCCTACGCTTAGGCGCCAGGGGCAGCTACTAGATGAGTAAAATTGGATTTTACGAATTTCTAAGAGATTTCTTAGGCACCCATTGGCTTAATAGATGGTTGTTACCACCATGGACAAAAATTATCATGAAAGGATGCGTCTCTTGGGCAAATACATCAAATCAAGACACATTTTGAAGAGATCCCAAGGCACCTCTTGGAAAACTATAAAAGAAAGAAGACAGGACTTAGAAAAGAACCCTGAAAATATTGGCAAGAGTTGAAAGTTCTTCTCTAGGGAGTTAGTTCGGAGAGATTTTCATAAACCACTTTTTATTTACTTTATTCTTTTTGTTATTTTGTTTTGAGTGATTGTAAAAAAGAAGAGATTCAAAGGAACTTCAAGAGTTTGGTGGAGGACTTGAGATAAGTTTTTATCTTTTTGTTTTAGACTATTTTTAGTTTTAATCGAGACTTGTTGTTCGTTTGATGATGAATTCTTCTTTTAAACTAAAGCGTGGTTTTGATTTCACCATGGATTCTGAGTAGTTTTCTTTAACTTTCTTCTTAAAATGATAACTAATTAAGTTTTGGATGGAATTTGTGAGGAGTATTGATCTTTAATGTTGGAAGAAGTTGTGATGATTTAAATCCATGCACTTCATTTACAGATGGAAATTGTGGAGAGCATTGATCTTTAATGTTGGAAAAAGTTGTGATGATTTAAATCCATGCACTTCATTTACTTCTTGATTTGACCAATCAAGATGTTAAAATTTATTGTGAGAACATGTAAGAATCGGGCTGGTATTGTCTCAGTCAATAATGATCTTTAATGTTGGAAGAAGTTGTAATGATTTAAATCCATGCACTTCATTTACTTCTTGATTTGGCCAATCCAGATGTTAAAATTTATTTTGAGAACATGTAAGAACCAGGCTAGTATGTCAACAATTAGAAAGAATCACATGAGGTTGTATGAATGAGAATGTAGTTCATATGATTGAGCGCAAATAAGTAGGGAAATATTCATTGATGGGTGTAGAGTTAGAGGACTTTAAAGTGACAGGTTAAAGCCCCCAACTTGGTTTATTGTTTTAGGTTCTGATACGAGAATGTTAGCCCCCAGGTGGAGGGAATCGAGGGAATTCTAGAGTGAGAGTTAGTATCTTCCCTGCCTAGCCGGTCTTCAGAACTATTCAAACTTTAAATTAGTCAATGTTCTTTATAGCATCTCTAGTAAGGGTAAAGAATATTATTACTTCTATTTGGCCCAACATAATTTGTATACTTCCATAACATAATTCTTATACTTATTACTGATTCATGATAAGAAGAAAGATATTTTCATATTAAGTACTTTTCTTCTACAAAAACTTTAGTTATCTTTTTAAATTGTTATGTTTCGTTAAAATATCAAAAATACCAAAATATACTTTCACAACAGAATTCCTATACTTATTACTGATTCATGATAAGAAGAAAGATATTTTCAAACACAATTTGCATACTTTCACAACAGAATTCTTATACTTATTACTGATTCATGATAAGAAGAAAGATATTTTCATATTAAAGTACTTTTCTTCTACAAAACCTTTAGTTATCTTTTTAAGTTGTTACTGTTTCGATAAACATTAAAAAATACCAAAAATATTTAAATTTTAAATTCCTACAAAAATTATTTTAGTTTAAGTAATTATCTTCTTAAGAATAGAAAATCTTTCTAAAAAGTGCATATTGCATAATCTTCCTTGTGGGTTCAATATTCAGGTCTTAATAAAAAAGTCTTATATTACTTGATAACGATATGTATACTTGCGTAGTATCCCGATATAAATTTATATAAATTAAGAAGTTAAATTCTTATTTTTCTTCACGATCAAGTTTTTGGGTTTGTTGCAAAATAAGGAAATATAAGTGAAAAATACCATCAGAATTATTGTTATATTGTGCATAAGCATTAAGTCAGGATCAAGTTTTTGGCGCCATTGTCGGGGAAGAAAACTAAGTAAATTTCTATTTTTAGAAAGACTTATTTAAGCTTTCAATATTATATCTTATTTTGTATGTTTTATTTTTATTTATTTTATTTTATGTCAGTGTATGCGTAGCTTAGGTTCTGAAGGACTAGTGCCCTAAGATTTTGAATTAGAAATAGCTTTTAGAAAAATTAGAAAAACCAAAAAAATTAAAAATCTTGAAAAATAAAAAAAAATTACAGAAATGGCAAACCAAAATAATCATAAAAAATTATAGAAATGGCAGACCAAAATAATCAAAATGCTGAAATTCATCAAGAGTTTAGATTTTAAGAGATTATGTCAACCCTATTATAGATGAACTTCATTGTAGTATTCAAAAACCTACAATAGTGGCTAATTCATTTGAGCCTAAACCTATTATTATCCAAATGGTATCAAATAATCAGTTTAGGGGATCTCCAACTGAAGATCCAAATTTACATCTTAGAAATTTTCTAGAATTGTGTGCTACATTTAAATACAATTGTGTTTCAAATGATGTCATAAGACTTAAGTTATTTTCTTTCTCATTAAGGGATAAAGCTAAGATGTGGTTAAAGTCATTAGCACCTGGATCTATCAGAACTTGGGGTAATTTAGCACAAAAATTCCTTGTTAAATATTTTCCACCATAAAAAATTGCAAAGCTTAGAAATGATATTACATCTTTTAATCAGTTTGAAGGGGAATCTATTTATGAATAATGAGAACAATTTAAAGAACTCTTAAGAAAGTGTCTACACCATGCTATACTAGATTGGTTAATAATTCAAACATTTTATAATGGATTAATTAGTTCTCTTAGATCTATTATCGATGCCGCTGCTGGTGGTTCATTGATGTCAAAACTATTTGATGACGCTTATGCTTTAATTGAAGAGATGGCTACCAATAATTTTCAATGGCCTTCTGAGAGGGTGAATCCAAAGAAAGTATCCAATATTCATGAAACTGATGCATTTACTATGTTAGCGAATCAAGTTGCTACAATTTCAAGGAATTTAGACTAATTTGGAATGAATTTTTCTTAACCAATTTCCATGATTGAAGAGAATTCATTACGCCAAATGGTAGATTCTCAAACATCATTAGAGACTTTGAATGCCATAAAAAATAAAAAGAATAACCCATATTCTAATTATTATAACCCAGGTTGGAAGAACCATCCCAACTTTAACTGGATTAACAATTCGGGTGGTAAGAATTAGCAATAGGGGAATGACCAAGTAAACCCATTGGGAAACTAAAACAACCAAGGGAATAATAATGATAGATCTACCTATCCTCTAGGAATTAACAGTAATACACAATTTAAGGATAAGAAGTTGTCTATAGAAGAAGTGGTGTTACAAATGGGAAACTCAGTTACAATGTCAAGGAGCTACAATTAAAAATATTGAGAATTAACTTGGGCAAATCGCAAGTTCATTAAGTAATAGATCCCAAGGAACACTTCCTAGTAATACTGAATCAAATCTAAAAGACCAGAATAAAAAAAAAATTAAATCCGTACAACTTAGAAGAGAAAGAGAGTTGGAAGGTAAGGTTCAAAAAGAGATTGAAGTAGAGAGAGAAGAAATTATAGAGTCAAAAGAGGATGCTCCGAAAGATTTTAAAAGATATATTTCTCTACCGAAAATTGATTTAGAAAAACCACCATGTACATTTCCTCAGAGACTTCGACAACAGAAGTTGGATAAGAAATTTTCAAAATTTCTGGAAATATTTAAGAAGCTTACAATCTGTCAACAAAAGTTGGATAAGCAATTTTCAAAATTTCTGGAAATATTTAAGAAGCTTATAATTAATATTCCTATTAGCCGAAGCCTTAGAACAAATGTCAAGCTATATAAAGTTTATGAAGAATATCCTCAATAGAGAAAGAAAGTTTGAAGATACTAAGACTGTTGCACTTAATGAGGAGTGCAGTGCTATAATTCAGAAGAAACTTTCTGAAAAGCTTAAAGATCCTGGTAGCTTTACAATTCCATGTGCAATAAGAGACAGATTTTATGGGAAAGCTTAATGTGATTTAGGTGCAAGCATTAACCTTATGCCATTATCAATATTTAAAAGATTGTGATTAGGAGTAAATAACGGCTACTACTGTAACTCTGCAATTAGCAGATCGTTCAATAACCTATCCTAAAGGAGTTATAGAAGATGTACTAGTGAAAGTGGATCAATTTATCTTTCGTGTTGATTTAATTGTGCTAGATATGGAGGAAGATAACGAGATACCTATCATTTTGGGGAGACCATTCCCAGCCACAGGAAGAGCAATGATAGATGTGCAGAAAGGGTAATTAACAATGCCGTCAATGATCAAACGGTTACTTTTAACATTTCAAAATCAATGAAATTCCCAGCAAAAGATAAAGATGATGAATGCTATAGAATGAATGTTATAAGATATCTGAGCGAATGCCATTTCAAGTCTAGTTATGAAGAAAAATCTGAAGATAAAGATTTGGAACACAAGCAAGAAGAGGAATTTGTACAATGTGTAAACCTTTTTAAGGAAGATTCAAGTTATGTTCAAGAAAGTTTTAAAATTTTGTACACGATAGACAAAGATTAATCATTTTGTCCATCTATTGAAAAACCTCCAGAACTTGAGTTGAAATTACTTCCTAAACATTTAAATTATGCCTTTTTAGGAGATTCCCTTACTTTACCTGTTATAATTTCTTCGAAGTTAACAAAGGAAGAAGAAGAAAAGCTATTGAAAATTCTAACAAAAATTAATAAAGCCTTTAGATGGACAATTGCTGATATTAAAGGAATCAATCCTTCAATTTGTATGCATAGATTTAATCTGGAATAAAACTGCAAACCCAAGGCTGATCCACAAAGGAGATTAAATCCTGTTATGAAAGAGGTTGTTCAGAAAGAAATTTTAAAGTGGTTAGATGCTGTCTACCCTATTTCAGATAGTGCATGGGTTAGTCCAATTGACTGTGTTTCTAAGGAAGGAGGAGTAACTGTAATTTTGAATGAGCATAATGAATTAATTCCTACTAGACAAGTTACAGGGTGTGAATATGCATTGATTATAGAAAATTAAATTTTGCCACTATGAAAGATCATTTTCCACTACCCTTTCTAGATCAAATGCTGAATAGACTAGCTGGGCATAAATGGATGGATATACTAGTTATCATCAAATTCAAACATCTCCTGAGGATCAAGAGAAAAAAAATATTTACCAGTTCTTTTGGTACTTTTGCTTTTAGAACATTGCCCTTTGGTTTATGTAATGCCCTTGCTACATTTCAAAGATGTATGATGACAATTTTTTGTGATTTAATTGAAAAAGGGATTGAAGTATTTATGGATGACTTTTCAGGTGTTTGGAACTTCATTTGACTCATATTTAGAGTATTTATCTAAAGTTTATAAGCGTTGTGAAGAAACAAATTTAGTCCTTAATTGGAAAAATGCCAATTTATGGTAGCAGGAAAAATTGTATTAGGTCATCAAATATCAGAAAATGGTATGGAAGTAGATCCTCCTAAAATTCAAGTGATTGCTAATTTACCTTATCCAACAAATATACGGGAATTTAGGAGTTTTTTAGGACAGGCTGGATTCTACAGGTGATATATTAAGGAATTTTCTAAGATTGCTAAGCCTTTATGCCATTGTCGGTGTTATTTCATGGTTGAATGGGAGTTGTCCGTAAGAAGCTGTCGATCACCAAAATCAAAATCCCGTCACCTGCTTCGGAAGGACGTTGAAGTATGAAATCAAAATGACCCCATATTTTTCATAGTTTAAAATGAAAGAGCACTGTACCTCAAATCCTGTATCTATCCCGAAGGATAAACCCAATACTTGAGGATGAGGCTCGATCAAATAAACTAAGGAAAGTATGACATCCATTTGGTCTGCGAAACCTTTATATTTGCCGACAAGTTCCCCTATTTAATATAAAGGATTAAATCTGCGAAACCTTTGTATTTGCCGACAAGTTCCCCTATTTAATATAAAGGATTAAATAGGGTTATGAAACCTTTGTATTTGCCGACAAGTTCCCCTATTTAATATAAAGGATTAAATAGGGTTTATGAAACCTTTGTATTTGCTGACAAGTTCCCCTATTTAATATAAAGGATTAAATAGGGTTTATCGAAATCTTTATATTTGCCGACAAGTTCCCCTATTTAATATAAAAGATTAAATAGGGTTTATATGGTTCAGCATGTTACTATAAGGGCAAGCCCCTATAGTTAATTACATCTTAAATGACCAAAGCCACCTAAGAAATCCTAAGGGCAAGCCCCTATTGTTAATTACATCTTAAATGACCAAAGCCACCTAAGTAGACTCTCGATAAAAATCAAGAAATATTATCTTCATGGAATTTCAAAGGGTAGGACTCTTCAAAGAAATCAGATGTAGAGGTGTGAAAGGGGATTGGTTCAAATTTGGAACATTTTATTGTAGAATAACTCTTCAACAAAATTGGATGTAGAGGTGTGAAAGGGGATTGGTTCAAATTTGGAACATTTTATTGTAGAATCCGAAATCAGACATAGAGGTGTGAAAGGTGATTGGTTCAAATTTGGAACATTACGTTGTAGAATCCAAAGAAATCGGACATGGAGGTGTGCAAGGGGATTGGTTCAAATTTGGAACATTTTATTGTAGAATCCAAAGGAAAAGAACTAGGGGATGTCATGGATTCAGATGAGAACCTCGGTGACTTCCCAAGCTATCCTAATGTCTGGCCTCAGTTTTAAGGAGAAATATTTGGGTGTTTCATCCTGCCAATTTTATTAATTAGGGCTTACATTCGTGTGAAATGATCACACAAAACGTGTTTCATCCTGCCAATTTTATTAGTTAGGGCTTACATTTGTGTGAAATGATCACACAAATTTAGAAGATGTGAGGATTTAGGTCATGACGAACGACAGCCTCAGAATCCTAAGACGAGTTAGGGCTTATATTGTATAGCAAAGATATGCAAAGGCCTAAAGATAAGGTGAGGATTTACGTTTTATAAGCAATCAACCTTGAAGTCCTATGGCTTTGTTGTTTAAGTCTAAGGAAGGAAGATTGGTTTAGCTGGGGGACCTTGAAGTCCTATGGCTTTGTTGTTTAAGTCTAAGGAAGGAAGATTGGTTTAGCTGGGGAGACTAAGTTTTGCTGTTGAAGATGGTCGTGCTGCCCACCAAGCTAGCTCCAAGCTCTTGTCGCGACGATTCCTATGGCTTTGTTATTTAAGTCTAAGGAAGGAAGATTGGTTTAGCTGGGGAAGACAGGTTAGTCTTATGGCTTTGTTGTTTATATCTAAGGAAGGAAGATTGGTTTAGCTGGGGAAGACAGGTTTTGGGTTGAAGATGGTCGTGCTACCCACAATGCTAGCTCCAAGCCCCTGCCACGACGAGTTTGAGTTACCGTGCTGCCCACCATGCTAGCTCCAAGCTCCTTCCGCGACGAGTTTGAGTTATCTATTGTGTCCGTGTTGCCCACCAAGCTAGCTCCAAGCTCCTGCTGCAACGAGTTTGAGTTATCTAGTGTGTCAAGTTTGCCCACCAAGCTAGCTCCAAGCTCCTGCTGCAACGAGTTTGAGTTATCTAGTGTGTCAAGTTGCTAGCTCCAAGCTCCTTGCCCCGACAAGTTTCAGTTATCTAATGTGTCAAGTTATAATGTCAAATCAGGTGACCCTATGGTTGAAGTTATTTAAATTTTATGAGGGCATATTAAAGTTGATTAGAGCGACACCAGTTATGATCCTACAGTTCCCTCGTTCCGGCACCACTATTTTCTATTAGATTCACTTAGTCCAAATGAACTTACTAAACTTCAACTTAATGAGTTCCGTAATTTCATTTAAACCGTGGGAAGCCTCGTTAGCAACCGTAGGTTTCCTCCTCCGAGGGATTTCCGATCATCCAATAGAGGCATCTTAAATTAGTTGAAGTTGTGGTTTTGTGTGATGTTTGTGATTAAATTTTGAGTTGTTTTCTATTTTGAATGTTGTGGCGGTGAATTTTATCTTGATAGATTTTAGTTTTAGTTTTTGTTTTGGTTTTGTGGCTATCCTGATAGTTTTAGTTTTCATGCAGGGTGGCATCGTTGTTTAGCATACAAATTTGTAGATATAAAAGTACAGTATGAAAGTGCAAGAAAGACAACTCTGAAAATTGTATAAGTGTACTTGGCAAGTCTTCTCGTTCCACCACCTGAAACTTAAAACGCATGTTAAGGCAGTTTATGAAGAGCAGGAAAGGTAAACTTTTGGTAATTTTCCTAACCCTATGTCATATCTTGGTGAGTACTTAAAAGTTTAATTAAGGATGATTTCATTGAGTGAAGAATATTAAGTTTAATAGACCTTTGAGGTATCCAACAAGTTAGGAGGGAGAAGCAGGTCCATGCCTCCCTCTCACCAACTGGTGAAAAAGCCTCGAGTCCATTTAAACTTCTGATGTTGCTTAATGGTTCATCCTGTAAATACCCTTATTACTCAGTGAGCACTGATGTCTCAATATAAGAATAGGGTAATTATCACTTGTGATTCAATTTAAGAATTATGTGGGTGAAGTCCCTTAAAGAGGCAAGTTCTTGTCATTCAATTTAATAACTATGTGGGTGAAGACCCTTAAAGGGGCAAAGGTAATTATCACTTATCATTTAATTTGAAAATTATGTGGGTGAAAACCCTTAAAGGGGCAAGTTAGTGCTTGTAAATACCCTTATTACTCAGTGAACTCTGATGTCTTAATTATTCCTAAGAATAGGGTAATCTTATCCTTATTACTCAGTGAACATTGATGTCTCAATTATCCCTAAGAAAGAGGTAATTATCATTTGTCCTGTATTACTCAGTGAGCACTGATGTCTCAATTATCCCTAAGAATAGGGTAATTATCACTTATGAAATTTAGCGAACATTGATGTCTCAATTATCCCTAAGAAAGGGGTAATTATCATTTGTCATTCAATTTAAGAATTATGTGGGTGAAGACCCTTGAAGGGGCAAGTTAGTGTAATTTGGACACTTAGCCAAAGTTTTAATCCTAATTGGTCTTAGTGCTGTTTCAAGGTTGTTTGATTTAGTTTTGTTTATTTCTCTAATCCTTGTTTAATCAATTTTTTTTATTCAACGTAAGTCACTACCAAGCCCTTAAGACCTAGGTGAGTGTCTTAATTAGTTTTGAAAAGGGTTAAGCTTAAGTGGTCGGCCTAAGTCACCACTAAGCCCCTAATCCTCATTTAGTCAATTTTGATTTGGCCTAAGTCACCACTAAGCCCTTAAGACCTAGGTGAGTGTCTTAATTAGTTTTGAAAAGGGTTAAGCTTTAAGTGGTCATGATCATAGGTGAGTGTCTTAATTAGTTTTGAAAAGGTTAAGCTTTAAGTGGTCATGATTCATAATTTAGGTTTTATTTGAAAATCAAAATAAGGGGTATTAAATTGATCAAATATTGGCTTCAAAAGTCATACCCCCAAGTCGAGGATCATTTAATTTTAATAAATTTCCAAATTTTAATAATTTTGAAATTTATTAATCTTAATTAAGAAAGTGAGATTGGTTTCTACCAATTAACCCGTTTGTGTTTCAAAATTTAAATGAATTGATTAAGATTAGAGGTTACCCATTTTCCCTCCTTGAATTAAGCCTACATGTTAATTAAGGCAAAATTTCCAAAAATTACACATTTGCCCCTAAGGCTCTAACACTCCATAATTTGTCAAAATCAATTCAAATAACTTTGAAATTTTTATCCTACCTCATTCATGGGTCAATTAAGACATCAAAGGAGAAAATAGGATTTTTCAAAATTTAATTTAATTTATGTAATTATTTTCATGCAAAAATAGGATTTTTCAAAGAAAATTCTTAACTTGACCAAGGTGAATTCTAATCTCTTGAAATTTTTACTGGAGGTAGACCCAGATTAGATAAGCCTTTGGATAAAATTTTATAATTTTTTGAATTTTTTGTGATTTATTAAAATTATTTTAAGTTCTGGGTATTTAATAAAAATAAAATATTTTAGGTGGTAAAAATTAAGTTTTATATTTTTTAAAAATTTCTCTAAGGTTAGAGGACTAAGAGGACAAATTTGAAAATTTTTTGATTTTTCTTTGATTTATTGGAATTATTTTTAGTGAAAACTCATCTTTAGCCTTTTAAAGAATTATTTTTAAGCTTTGAGGTTCAATATCTTTATTTAGAAAATCAGATAAAATATTCTAATTGTTCCTAAGTGATTAGGAAGCAATTTAGAACATTTCCATGAGTTTTATTATTTTTGTGATTTTTATGGATTTTTAATTATTTAAATATTTAAAATAGGCTAAAAATCAAGTTTTTATTTTAAATATCATTTTATTTTTAGAAAATACCCTTGATAACAGATAACTCAAAAAACTAAATTTCATAATTTTTTGAATTATATTTTTATTTTTAAAAATCATTTAAGTGTCAAAAGTGATATTTATCTTTAAAAATCAATTTAAGTTATCAAATGAACTCAAAATATTTTGAAATTTTTATGAGTGGAATTTATCTTTAAAAATCAATTTAAGTTATTAAATGAACTCAAAATATTTTGAAACTTTTATGGATGAGTTTTCTGGATCATAAACCATAGTAAGATTAGAAATCAAGTCATCTAATTGTTTATATTTTCCAAAATTAATTATTTTAGTGATTTAGTGTTTGTAAAATTTAAGTGCATTTTGAATGTACCCATGAAATTTTTTCTAAAAGCTTCTTTAGTCATTGTGGACCTTCCAAAATTTTCTTATGATTTTCTAATTAATATGCTAATTTCCATGATTATTTTAAAGAAATAATGTAGAATAACTTGAAAAATATGGATCCATGTATATGAACCTCTTTTGACTATGGAAAAATCAGAGGATATTTCCCTGACAGAGGTTACAACATGCCAAAGTTTCAAGCCAAGGTGATGTATCAATATGCATGGAGAATCAAATGATTCAAAATAATGTTTAATTAATTAAAAATAAAATATGTATAACATGGTCTTGAAATTTATTTCAAATTGTTCTTCTCTATTCACTGAGCAAAAGGGTATTTTTATTTTATTTTTGTGATTGTTTTACACAAAGTTATAAATTTTCTAAGTTAAGGGTATTTAAATAACTAAGAAAAGCCCTATTTATCTATTTAAACCGCGCGTGCTGACTAGATCCTAGGCAGCTCCGAAGGCATGTGTAGCGCACTCTGGTTGGACGCCGCCATCCACGTAGCTGCTGGCTTGGCCCGCGGTTTATGTCCTGAAGCGCTGTCTGGCTCGATCTCCTCCATCTATGTGATACACGCGCGATCGGGCGACTCCCCATCATCGTCCCTGATAGAATGATCCCGTGACCATCCACATTAAAACGCTAAGATCTCAGCCTAGACTCAACCAAACCACCTCGAGTTTGATTTTATGGACTCGTCTAAGTGAGACGAACATATCCATGCAGTTAATGGACCATGAAATCAAGCCTAAGTAGATGGAGAATCAAAATAAGCTCGGGAGGAGGAGAAGTTTTTACTTTGCTCTGAGAAGGGAAGCTTCGATCAGAGGTGCTCGGCACGTTCATTGGGGTCCAAGGAGGCTAACTCTGAGAAGGGAAGCTTCGTTCAGAGGTGCTCGGCACATTTATTTGGGTCTATGGAGGCTAGGGATTGAGTCCCTGGTCTTGGTGTAAGGCGTAGGTATGAATTCGATCAAGCTCGATTTCAGGTGTTGATCTAGAGCTATGGTGGAGGCTATTGCAGAGGGTAATTTGTTGGGGCTTTGGCTTCTTTCATTGTTGTGAAGGTGTGGGTGAAGTTTATTTATGTTTGGTGGACTGTGGAGGTTTATTGGGTTCTATCCTGGTTTATGGCAAGGTTTCAAGCTCAAAATTGAGCTTCGACAATGAGAATTAGTGAGGGAAAATGGTTGGAATGCACTGAGGGGATCTTAGGGAAGCTCTGTATGAAGTTTGGAGAGGCCTCTCTAGGAAAATTTAAGCACACCTCCCATGGCCGTGGGAGGCGAGTTTTTATAAAAATGGCCATAGGGTGGCTCTCAAGGCATAAGTTTGGGTGCATTGTGGTGCTTAGGTGGAGGGCAGAGGAGCTCCCAATTAGATTTGGATGAGCTGGCCTCTAGGTTTGATTTAGGTGAGGTGCCATGGGAGTAGCTCTTGATTTTGGGCTTTTCCGGCCACTAGTCAGGCCGGCCGGCTAACGGGAGGTGGCTAGGAGCTCAGGGAACCCACAGGAATCCATCACAACAATTTAATGCAAATGTGCTTTGATTTGGCAAAGATATCTTAAGCATGTGCATTTTTGGAAATAATATCCCTTAAATTGGGAGACCTTTGGTCCATGGCTTGATTTAGGTGTTTTCATAGTTTTTGGACTGGTCACTAAGTCCAACTAATGGTTGTGGTGGAGTTAATTTGGTGACTTTAGGGTGGTTAGGTCACATTTAGTGCATGTGTCCAAGTGGGTGCAAATGACCAAAACTTGGGTTTCTTATCTATGTAAATTGGCCTAATTAGTTGTTTCATATGGTGTAGATGATCATAAGGAACAACTTTGGTGAAGAATGGAAATAGTTTTGAGTTTAATTGAACGGTCAATTTGAAGGATTTTTGAACCTTAATCATTTTGGTTATATTGGGCTAGGTTTGGGTCTAGCTTGGGTTAGCCTTGGGCTAAGTCCAAATTAATTATTGTAAATTGTCAATAGGGACCTCATGAATAGTTTTCAACATGAATTGGATGTCAATTTGGAGGTTAAGGAAATCAATTGGGTGAAATTTGGGGACTTAGCCTATTTGGAGCTAAATTTGGGAATTTTGGATTTAGGCCAAAATTAAATGGATATGAGGCTTCACCAAGGTCAATTGATAGTTGATTTTGATGTATATGAATGTTATCAAGATTTGTCAACATTAATTGGGGTCAATTGACTAGGCTATGGGTTCAATTTGGTGAGATTAGGTCATATGGTCAAAATTGGTACTTTAACCCAAATCAAAATTGGGCTCAAATGATGGACCAATTGAGCTTTGATTTGGTTTAGTTTGGCCATATCAAAATTTAATTTGAGTTTAGGATTGGAATTGGGGTCAATTGAGATCAAATTAATGGACATTTGAGTTTGATTTGGGGAAATTTGGATCTTTAATGGGCAATTTGGGGATTTTTGTTAAAGATGGTTAAATTGGCCAAATTGGGTCATGTGGTAGTTAAGAGAAATGAAATTAAGAATATTTGGGGTTTATTGGGATTTTTTTGGAATTTTTGGAATTTTTGGGATTTTGAGCTATGTAGGGGTATTTTGGTAATTTGGGGGTGTTTTAGGGGTAAAAGGCCAAGATGGGTATTTTGGTAGAGTTGAGGTACCAATCATTACCAACAAGCCATGGATCAATGGAAATCCCATTTTGGGTCTTCTACATAGTGGCCTTAGCCAAACCATAGCCCTAGGGCTAGTAGGTTTAGGGGACCATCTACATGAGTATCCCAAAAGATCAACGGATCTAGGCTTAGAACTTCTGGGTTTAGGGTAGTGAGTGATTGTGAGTGTAGATGAGGGTAGTGAGTGAATTAACCCTAGACCAACACCTTAAGGTTAAACATTCTTAAGGGTGACTCATCTTGAGTTTCCCCCATAGTGATCCCACTACTAAATTCTAGAGGTTGAGACCAACATGTGGCACTTCAAGTTGAGTAAAGAAGAGGGTAGAATTTCTAAATGAGGGTTTCATGTCTAGTTTTCTAGGAATAGTCAACAAGAAAAGTCCTATGGCTAGAACCCTGAGATTGAGAGCAATATGTGGAACTCCAAGTTGAGTAAAGAAGAGGGTAGAATTTCTAATGGTGAGGTATTTAGAGGTTGAGAACAATATGTGGAACTCCAAGTTGAGTAAAGAAGAGGGTAGAATTTCTAATGGTGAGGGTTGAACCAATATGTGGAACTTCAAGTTGAGTAGAGAAGAGTTTGGAATTTCTAATGGTGAGGGTTCCCCAACATGTGGAACTTCAAGTTGAGTAGAGAAGAGTTTGGAATTTCTAATGGTGAGGGTTCCTACCTAGTTTTCGAGCTAGGAAAAATCCTATGGCTAGACCTTAGGCTACTAAAAGGGAAAAAAACTAAACCTCAACTAAAAGTACGGTCAATAAATGGACCCCCAATAGGTGTAGTGTGCTGGGCAAACACACTGCGCGTATTGGCGTTGACCGATGAGATCAACAAAAACCAATAAAACCTCTAAGTCAACAGACCTAAAATTATGTGTAGGGTCGTGTGTGTGATGTGTTTCTGCTGGGGAATTAGCATGTGTGTGTTTAATCAAGTCGAGAAGTGGGGACTCTCACTGGGGATTGGAGAGTGGACTTTGAGTTATGAAATTTCAAAGATTTCCAAAGTATGGGAGTCAGAATGTAAGTGCTGACCTCGAGGTGGGAATTGAAATTCAGATATCAATTCAAGAAAGGGAGAGAGAGTCGGAATGTAAGGACAGACCTCAAATGTAATGAATCAGAAATGTAGGACTGAGACTTGAAATGTATATCAATTCTTAAAAGAGAGTGTCGAAACATAAGGACCAACCTCGAATGTAATGAATCAGAAATGAAGGTTGATTCGGAAATGAGAATTGAAATGTATGTCAATTCTCAAAAGAGAGTGTCGGAATGTAAGGACCGACCTCGAATGTAATGAATCAGAAATGTACAGCTCATTCAAAAATGAGAATTTAAATGTAGGTCAACTCTCGAAAGAGTGTGTCGGAATGTAAGGACCGACCTCAAATAAAGTGAATCAGAAATGTATGACTGATTTGGAAATGAAAATTATAATGTAGGTCAATTCTCAAAAGAGAGTGTCGGAATGTAAGGACCGACCTCAAATGTAATGAAAAGAAATTTTGGACTGATTCAAAAATGAGAATTGAAATGTGGGTCAATTCTCAAAAGAGGGTGTCGGAATGTAAGGACCGACCTCGTGTGGGACTGATTCAGAAATGATAATTGAAATGTAGGTCAATTCTCAAAAGAAAGTGTCGGAATGTAGGGTCCGACCGTGTAGGATTGATTCAGAAATGAGAATTGAAATGTAGGGGTCAATTCTCAAAAGAGTGTGACAGAATGTAAGGACCGACCTCAAATGTAATGAATCAAAAGTGTAGGACTGATTTAGAAATGAGAATTGAAATGTAGGTATATTCTCAAAAGAGAGTGTTGGAATGTAAGGACCGACCTCGAATGTAATGAATTAGAAATGTAGGACTGATTCGAAAATGAGGATTGAAATGTAGGTTAATTCTCAAAAGAGGATGTCGGAATGTAAGGACTGACCTCAAATGAAATGAATCAGAAGTGTAGGACTGATTCGGAAATAAGAATTGAAATGTAGGTCAATTTTTAAAAGAGAGTGTCGGAATGTAAGGACCGACCTCAAATGTAATGAATCAAAAATGTAGGACTGATTTGGGAACGAGAATTGAAATGTAAGTATCAATTCAAAGATGAGAGAATTGAAATGTAAGTATCAATTCAAAGGTGAGAATTGAAATGTAGTTATCAATTCTAAAGATGAGAGAATTAAAATGTAAGTATCAATTCGAAGATGAGAGAATTGAAATGTAAGTATCAATTCAAAGATGAGAGAATTGAAATATAAGTATCAATTCAAAGATGTGAGAATTGAAATGTAAGTATCAATTCAAAGATGAGAGAATTGAAATGTAAGTATCAATTCAAAGATGAGAGAATTGAAATGTAAGTATCAATCCAAAGATGAAAGAATTGAAATGTAGGTATCAATTCCAGGAGAGAGTCGAAATTTAGGTATCCTCCTCAAAATGTGAGAATCAGGATTTAGGTACTGATTTGAAGATATGATTTGAAATTTACAAATAGCTTGTGGTGTTGAATTTGCAGAAGTGTGTCATGTGGAAAGGCTGATTTTGTAGAAGATTTGTAGAGCTTTGTGAGGTTTTGTACAGAATGCAAAATTCTACGAAGATGTGAAGAGAGTTAAGGTAGATAACGATGGTTGTGTTGCGCGCACAAACAGTAAGAAATTCCAAAAATAGAAGCATCCACTGAGCACGTTTTTCATTTTCTTGTTGTTTTCATCACATTTAATTTTTCAAAAATTTGTTTTTAAAATTTTAATTTTAATTGGTTGATTTTTAAAAGAAATTTGTTTTGTTATTCTCTCATTTATGATTAATTTTCATTTGTGTTTTATTTATTGTTGAAGATTTGTTGTTTCATTCTTTGTTCATTGAAATTCTGAACCATCGCATGGTTTAGTGGCTTTCGTCCATCGCACCAAAAGGCAACTGACAAAAAGACACAATTTGAGAGAAATTTCCATTAATTTGCCCCAAAAAGTGATAGCATAATTCAGATATAGGCTAATGCCTCAAAAGGTACATCATGTAATCCATGTTGAAATACATTGAGAATCATCTCATGATATGAGTACACTATAGACTGCATACACCAGATACATCTCATGTTATTAAAAGAAAGCAAGTGAACCCTCTGTGCCTGGTGTATTGAGCTCCTGATCAAGCAGACCTTCTAAGTCATGCTCCAGGATAAGAGTTCCCTTGGCATGTACTTAGAGGTACAACCTTCTCATAGCTTGTATGGAAACAACTCCTCTAATTCTGGGTCCTGTTGGAATCCATACGATATTTTACTGTCGCCCATTTTGTGGAAGGTTACAGACACCCTACGGTGTCGTACTCTTGGAATGCAGTGCTTGGCAACGTCTGCACCATTGCCCTTTAGGACAAGTACTGAACCAACTGGAAGAGGAATCTCCACAGCTCCTCTGAATTCGTCAGGGCCAATTATATCGAGTTCTTTTCAAAATAGAATATTGCTTTTACTCATGAACGAGACCGTGCAGAAAGGCCTCACAAAATCATGATGGTCGATGTGTGGGGGAATGAAGTCACCTTCTTCGTAAATGTTAATGATGCAACTGTTGGGAATGCAAGTAGCGGGTAGAATATTCCACTTGACCATTCTCTTGATTATCCATTTTATCATTGGTGGTAACGGATCCACTTGGTTGTATCTGAGGATCCCAGGCAGATTGGATGCCATGTCTGTCGTTCGTAAAATTGTAGCAACAGCCGCATTGGATGGTGCCCGCTCGACCTCTATCTCTTAAATCGAAGATGCAGTCCAGAATGCTTCTTTCATCAGTTTCAGAGAAAACCTTGATATATAGCTCTAGGCCTTCCAATATGTTGATGAACTTTCCCTGAACTTCTTCATAGAACTCAAATTCTCTTTTATTTACTCTGCTTATCTTGTAGTATTCTACCATACCAGAAGTTGGCAGCTACCGTGGGCGTTCCTTCCTTCGGGCCTCGGCGGGAACCCAAGCTGGTGTCAGTCGATCCTGAAATTGAGATTCAACCTCTAGTGGGATGTATGATCCTGGGCTCCATGGTGCACGATGATCCGTCCCCTGTGGGACATACGGTTCATTTGTCATGAAGTCTGGAGCTTGAGACTCGTTGGTGCTTGATGTGTATTCTTTTAATGTATTGAAATGTTGTAGATACAGAACGTTGCAGTCCGGGCATTCTACAAATCAGTCCGTGACTGATGTCCCGATCGGTACCTCAACGTTGTATGTTGGGCAACCCTGCATAAGATATCTGGAAATGGGAGCATATCTGATTCTATCACAAATCCTGACTCTTCATCTGTAGTGGGAAGGCTGGCAGAAGATTCTCTCAGATATCAGTCGTAAATATGTCCCTCAGGAATGGGGGGAAGAAAACTGCTCACGTCTCTCTAGATTTTACGTTTCTATCGCTGAAAGGCTCTTTGTTTCTTTTGAATGGCATTTCTGCGTTGCGTCCTGAGAAGTGGAGTATTTGGTAGCTGTTCACTACGGGCGGCTATCAGGTCCCTTGTTGGGGTAGCTATCATGGAGGGTAGTCGCCTGGGCCCCTCCATCAGATCTTGTTCCGCTATTACATTTTTACCTTTGCGTGACACATTGTCTTGAGTGGTCACCCTCAACAGTGAAGACAGTCCCTCCTTTTCTTTATTGCTGACTACGTCCATTAGAGGACCCTCGTAGTCCATATCAACTTGGTTGAAATCTACACTGAAATCTATGACACCTCCTTACAGCGCCATCTCTTCATTCAGTGCGAGGTTCCAGCCGTCCTAGAAGGCAAAGATCAACCTCTGTCCTGACATTTTTTTGCAGACGACAGGAAAAATTTCAGTAGGCCGAAGCTTAGCATGACCAAGAACAAAACAAAGTATTTATTAAAGTAAATTTTAGTCTGTTCTGGTGAAAAGGATTATTCATTTTATGTGTGAGTCTCATTTGATTTAATAGGGTATTTAAATTCAAAAGTAGAAAAGAGAAAATGTGAAGTTCAAAAATCTTCTAAAAATTTTCATTATATTGAGGTTAATTATAAAGTTTTGACCCGGTCATAGACATTTGGCCACATGGATAACCTTAAAACAATCAAAGTTTCAAAGTTTTCAAAGCAAGCAGAGGTAAGCGGCATTAAGCAGCATCAGGTTGCGTTATAGGTTTTCAGGTATCGTCCATTTATCGGTAACATGGGTCTTTCACCTCGGAAGTCCACTAACTGGTAGGCTCCTCCTGTATAGACCTTCTCAACGACAAGTGGTCCCTCCCAAGTTGGCTCAAGCTTCCCACCTATTTTGCGGCGAGCAAGAATAGGCCTTTACCAATTTTGAATGTCCTTGGGCGGACCAATTTGTCATGGGCTTGTACCATCTTTGTCTGGTAGAGCTCCAAATGCTGCTGGGCTTCTAGTCATTTTCCTTCAAGACTCTCCAGTTCTTCAAGTCTGAGTTTTGCACTTTCTCCCGTTGTGATTTGGTTGGCAACTCTGAATCTGAGAGATGGTGTATGGATTTCTATCGGTAGCACGACCTCGGTCCCGTACTCGAGCATATAAGGCGTACACTGAGTGGGAGTCCTGAAAGTCGTCCGGTAGTCCCACAAGGCTTCTAGCAGTTAGCCAATCCCTCTTGTTTTCATCCAGTGTTTTCTTCAAAATCTATACCAGTGTCTTGTTGAAAGCTTCAGCCGACCATTTGCTCTGGGATAGTAAATTGTAGAGTATCTCTAATCTATCCCATGTCTTCTGATAAAATTGTTGATCTTTATACTTTTGAAAGATGTCCCATTGCCAAAGATTATTCTTCGCGGCACTCCGAAACGGTAGACAATTTGGCCTTTGAAAAATTGAAGGACGTGCTGTGTCGTAACCTCACGTAACGATACTGCATCTGCCCATTTGGAGAAGTAATCTGTAGCAGCAAGTATAAACATGTGTCCTTTAAAAGATGGAGGGTCTATCAACCTATTATGTCTGTGCCCCAACACTCAAATGGCCACGAGGCAACAGTTGGGTGCAGCACATTCGGAGGCTGGTGTAAGACCACCCCATGCACTTGATATTGGTGACATCTTCTAGCTGTATCCATGCAATCAGACATCATTGTTGGCCAATAAAATTCGATTCTTTTGATCTTCATTTTCATTTTTGGTCCCGACTGGTGAGCGCTACACAATATGGCATGTACTTCTTTGACAATATTTTGTGCCTCAACTCTGCTCAAACATCGTAGCCACATTTGGTCGAACGTTTCCCATCAAAGCGTAAGACATAGCCCTTCTTGTGATGTGGTGCTCCTCAAACTTGTCTTCTGGCAGCTTTCCAGTATGCAAATATTCTATTAATGGCTTACCTCAATCTTCATTGATATCTGCAACTGCAATCATTGTTTCCTCTTTTCCAAGCTGTTGTAGAGTTTCACAGTCGTTTTGAGACAAGATACGTCTTCCTTGCACCGTGACTTCGATGGAATCCTCCGGGGGACACGCCATTTATTTAGCAAGTTTTGCTAGAGCGTTGACATGGGCATTATCTCTCTGAGGAATCCGGTAAAAAGTCACCTTAGGAATTTACTACAGGAGCTTCATCATGTACTGATGGTACTCTGCTAGTCTTGGTTTGAAAATTTTGTATTGTCCGGCGACTTGCCGGATGACAAATTGAGAGTCACCATAAATGACAATGTTTGTTATATCCATTGAAATTGCCAATTCCAATCCGGTGATTAAAGCTTCATATTCTGCTTCATTGTTAGTGCACGGCTCTATCAAGAGGTATGAGAACCTCATCATACCCTTATCTGGTGTAATAAAAATCAAATCTGCGGTATAAAGTATTAACGGTTTCCCTAGGATAGAGGCTGCCAAAATAGGAGGTGTCATTAAATATTTTTTAACGTCCTCAAAGGCCCGCGGACATTTCTATTCCCAAATAAATTTGGCGTCCTTTTTAACAAATGCCAAGAAGGCTGACAGCTACTTGAGAGATTAGAAATAAAGCTTCTTCGATATTCCAACTTCCCCTCGAAGCAACGTAGCTGCTTCAATGTTTTAAGGGGAGGCATTTCCAAGATAGCTTTAATCTTATCCGGGTCAATCTCAATTCCCCGATGACGGACAACGAATCCTAGAAATTTCCCAGAGGTGACAACAAAGGCGCACTTTAAGGGATTCATTTTAAGGTCATATCGTCGTAACCGTTCAAACACGATCCTCAAATTATACAAGTGGTCTATTTTTTGTTTAATTTTGATGACCAGATCATCCACGTAGCATTCTACTTGATTGTGAATGAGGTCGTCAACTTTTGATGATCAAATCATCTACATAACATTCTACTTGATTGTGAATGAGTTCGTCAAAAATCTTCGTCATTGCACGCTGATATGTTGCTCCAGCGTTCTTTAATCTGAACTGCATCATTGTGTAGCAGAAGATTCCAATCGGTGTTCTGAAAGCTGTAAGCGCTGCATCCTCGGGAGCCATCTTAATTTGTTCTATCATGACGATTCATCCATGAAGGAGAAAATTTCATGTGTCGAAGCGATGTCCACCATCATTTCTGGTATAGGTAGAAACCCGTCTTTTGGACATGCTTTGTTCAAATCTCTGAAGTCGACACAAACGCGGATCTGTCCATTTTTCTTCTTAACAGGTACGATATTGGCCAACCATGTGGGGTACTGCTCCTCCTTAACAAAGTTGGCATCTATCAACTTCTTCACTTCGGCGATGACTTGTTATTCTATTTCAAGGCGCATTCTCCTGGGAGCTTGTTTTACTGGGGTTATATTCTTGTCCACCCCAAGTTTATGGACTGCAACCTCTGCGAAGCCCTGAAATTTCATCGTAGCTCCATACAAAGCAATCTTTGAATTCTGTTAATAGTTTGACCAGTTCTGCAGATTCTTCGTCATCAAGTAGAGAACTTATAAATATAGGTCGGGGTCGTTCTTCAGTCCCGAGGTTAATCTCTTTCAACTCATCGATACTGGATTTAATTTCTTACTCAAATTCTGGCAGAGCATCTTCTATTGGTTTATCAGTTGAGTCATCCTCCACTTCAAGGTAATCCTCCTCTGAAGCACTAGTAACAACCATACAAAATTTAGAATTATCGACTGGTCTATTGACCTCAATTTTGGTTGAGGTTTAGTTTCTCCTCTTTAATAGCCTAGGGTCTAGCCATAGGACTTTTCTTGTTGACTATTCCTAGAAAACTAGACTTGCAACCCTCACCCAGGTTCTAGCCATAGGACTTTTCCTGTTGACTATTCCTAGAAAATTAGACATGGAACCCTCACCACTAGAATTTTGAAAACCCTTCTCTTCTCAACTTGAAGTTCCACATATTGGTCATAACCTCTAAATACTTAGTACAAACTCTTCTCCACTCAACTTGAAGTTCCACATATTGGTCCTAACCTCTAGCATTTAGTAGGTGTCTGGTTCACTCAACTTAAAGTTTCACATATTGCCTCAACCTCTAAATACTTAGTAGGTGGGGTCACTATGGGGGATACTCAAGATGAGCCACCCTTCTAACCTCTAGCACTTAGTAGGTGGGGTCACTATGGGGGAACTCAAGATGAGCCACCCTTAGGTCAACCTCTAAATACTTAGTAGGTGGGGTCACTGTGAGGGAAAATCAAGATGAGTCACCGTTAGGATTGCTGAACCTTAGGGTTGACCCTGGGCCTTGGTCTGGAGCTAAGGCATTCACTACACTCATCTACNTAATAATAAATTGAGCCAATTGACATGGCTAAACTAGCCCAAACCAAAGTTTTGGTCATTTGCACCCACTTGGACCCATGCACTATATGTGACCTAACCACCTTAAAGCCACCAAATTAACTCCACCACAGCCATTAGTTGGAC
>JXCR01051909.1:680517-691164 GCA_002079205.1 Phalaenopsis hybrid cultivar
TGAGTCAGAAGAGGATTGTCTCGATATAGAGGATGACTCTGCTGATCAACCAATAGAGGATGCTCTGCCAGAATTTGAGGAAGAAATTAAATCCACTATCGATGAATTGAAAGAGATTAACCTCTGGACTGAAGAACGACCCCGACCCACATTTAAAAGTTCTCTACTTAATGACGAAGAATCTGCAGAACTGGTCAAACTATTAGCAGAATTCAAATATTGCTTCGCGTGGAGCTATGATGAAATGCCAGGACTNCTCCGCAGGACGATGCAGAAATGCAAGCTGAAAGAAACAGAGAGCCTTTCTGCGACAGGAACACAAGCGCTAGAGAAACATGAGCAGTTTTCTTACCCCTATTCCTGAGGGAAATATTTACGATCCAGATTTGAGAGAAACTTCGGCCAGCCTGCCCACTACAGATGAAGAGTTAGGATATGTGACAAAATCAGATGTGCCCCCGGTCCATGATATCTTGTGCAGAGGTTTCCCAACATGCAACGTTGAGGTACCAGCCGGGACATCAGTCGCGGGTGCATTTGTAGAATGCCCGGATTGCAATGTTCTGCATCTACAGCGTTTCAGTACATTAGAAGAATACACTTCAAGTACCAACAAGTCTCAGACTTCAGATTTTGTGGAAAATGCACCGTATGTCCCACTGGGGATGGATCAGCGCACACCATGAAGCCCAGGATCATACATCCTACTTGAGGCTGAATCTCATATTCTGGATCGACCAACACCAATTTGGGTTCCCACCGAGGCCCGGAGGAAGGAACGCCCACGGCAGCTGCTGACTCCTGGTATGGTAGAATACTACAAGATAAGCAAAGTAAATAAAAGAGAATTCGAGTTCTATGAAGAAGTTCAGGGAGAGTTTATCAACATATTGGAGGGCCTGGAGCTATATACCAGGGTTTTCTCTGAAATTGATGAAAGAAGCATTCTGGACTACATCTTTGATTTAAGAGATAGAGGTCGAGCGGGCCTCCTCATGGAGAGAACATACTCCGAGCCGAAGAAATGGATGCGGGGAAAGGGAAGAATCACCATTCAATGTGGTTGTTGCTACAATTTTACGAACGGCAGACAGGGAAATCTGCCTGGGATCCTCAGATACGACCAAGTGGATCTGTTACCACCAATGATAAAATGGATGATCAAGAGAATGGTTAAGTGGAATATTCTACCTGCTACTTGTATTTCTAACAGTTACATCATTAACATTTATGAAAAAAGTGACTGCATTCCCCCAGACATTGACCATCATGATTTTGTGAGGCCTTTCTACACGGTCTCGTTCATGAGTAAGAGCAATATTCTATTTGGAAAAGAAATCAATATAGTCGGCCCTGGTGAATTTGGAGGAGCTGTGGAGATTCCTCTTCCAGTTTGTTCAGTACTTTTCTCAAAGGCAACGGTGCAGACGTTGCCAAGCACTGCATTCTAGGAGTATGACACCGTATGGTGTCTGTAACCTCCCGCATAATGGATGATACTAAAATACCATATGGATTCCAGCAGGAACCGGAATTGGAGGAGTTGTTTCCTTACGAGCTATGAGAAGGTTGTACCTCAAGGTACATGCGAAGGGAACTCTTATCCTGGAGCTTGACTTAGAAGGTCCGCTTGATCAGGAGCTCAACATACCAGGCACAAAGGGTTTACTTACTTTCTTTTAACAGCATGACATGCATCTGATGTAATCAGTCTATGATGTACTCATATCATGAGAAGATTCTCAATATATTTCAGCATAGATTACATGATGTACCTTTTGAAGCATTAGCCTATGTTTGATCTGTAGCATCTTTATTGAAGTAGATTAATGGAAATTTCTCTCAAATTGTGCCTTTTTGTCAGTTGCCTTTTTGTGTGATGGATGAAAGCCGCGAACCATGCGATGGTTTCAATGAGCAAAGAATGAAACAACAAATCTTCAACAACGAACGAAACACAAATGAAAGATAATCATAAACGAGTGAATAACAAAACAAATTTCTTTTTAAAATCAACTTATTAAAATTAAAACTTTATAAACGCATTTTGTAAAATTAAAATATGATAAAAAAAAATAAGAAAATAAAATAAACCTGTTGAGTAGATTCTTCCGTTTTCAGAATTTCCTACTCTTTGTGCGCGCAGCACAACCATCGTTATCTACATTAACTCTCTGCACATCCTCGCAGAATTTCACATTCTGCACAAAACTCCACAAAGCTCTACAAATCTTCTTCAAAATGAACCTCTTCACATGACACACTTCTACAAATTCAAATCCATAAGCTTTGTAAATTTCAATTTTCACATCTTTGAATTGATACTTACATTTAAGTTTTCACATGTTTGAATTGATTCTTACATTTCAATTCTCTCATCTTTGAATTAATACTTACATTTGAATCCCCTTTTCTGAATCAGTCCTACATTTCTAATTCATTACATTCGAGGTCGGTCCTTACATTCCGACACCCTCTTTTGAGAATTGACCTACATTTCAATTCTCATTTTCGAAATAGTCTTTCAATTCTCATTTCTGAATCAGTCCTACATTTTTGATTCATTATACTCGAGGTCGGTCCTTACATTTCGACACTTTCTTTTGAGAATTGACCTATATTTCAATTCCCATTTTTGAATAAATCCTACATTTCTAATTCATTACATTCGATGTCAGTCCTTACATTCCGACACTTTCTTTTAAGAATTGACCTACATTTCAATTCTCATTTTTGAATTAGTCCTACATTTCTGATTCATTACATTCGAGATCGGTCCTTACATTTCGACACTTTCTTTTGAGAATTGACCTACATTTTAATTCTCATTTCCGAATCAGTCCTACATTTTTGATTCTTTACATTCGAGGTCGGTCCTTACATTTCGATGCCATCTTTTGAGAATTTTCCTACATTTCAATTCTCATTTCTGAATCAGTCCTACATTTCTGATTCATTATATTCAAGGTCGGTCCTTACATTTCGACACTTTCTTTTGAGAATTGACCTATATTTCAATTCTCATTTTCGAATCAGGCCTACATTTCTGATTCATTACATTCGAGGTCGGTCCTTACATTCCGACACCCTCTTTTGAGAATTGACCTATNCCCGCATAATGGATGATACTAATATACTATATGGATTCTAGCAGGAACCGGAATTGGAGGAGTTGTTTCCTTACAACCTATGAGAAGGTTGTACCTCAAGGTACATGCGAAGGGAACTCGTATCCTGGAGCTTGACTTAGAAGGTCCGCTTGATCAGGAGCTCAACATACCAGGCATAGAGGGTTTACTTACTTTCTTTTAACAGCATGACATGCATCTGATGTAATCAGTCTATGATGTACTCATATCATGAGAAGATTCTCAATATATTTCAGCATGGATTACATGATGTACCTTTTGAGGCATTAGCCTATGTTTGATCTGTAGCATCTTTATTGAAGTAGATTAATGGAAATTTCTCTCAAATTGTGCCTTTTTGTCAGTTGCCTTTTTGTGTGATGGATGAAAGCCGCGAACCATGCGATAGTTTCAATGAGCAAAGAATGAAACAACAAATCTTCAACAACGAACAAAACACAAATGAAAGATAATCATAAACGAGTGAATAACAAAACAAATTTCTTTTTAAAATCAACTTATTAAAATTAAAACTTTATAAACGCATTTTGTAAAATTAAAATATGATAAAAAGAAAGAAGAAAATAAAATAAACCTGTTGAGTAGATTCTTCCATTTTCAGAATTTCCTACTCTTTGTGCGCGCAGCACAACCATCGTTATCTACATTAACTCTCTGCACATCCTCGCAGAATTTCACATTCTGCACAAAACTCCACAAAGCTCTACAAATCTTCTTCAAAATGAACCTCTTCACATGACACACTTCTGCAAATTCAAATCCATAAGCTTTGTAAATTTTAATTTTCACATCTTTGAATTGATACTTACATTTAAGTTTTCACATCTTTGAATTGATTCTTACATTTCAATTCTCTCATCTTTGAATTAACACTTACATTTCAATCCTCATTTCTGAATCAGTCCAACATTTCTAATTCATTACATTCGAGGTCGGTCCTTACATTCTGACACCCTCTTTTGAGAATTGACCTACATTTTAATTCTCATTTCCGAATCAGTCCTATATTTATGATTCATTACATTCAAGGTCGGTCATTACATTCCGACACTTTCTTTTGAGAATTGACCTACATTTCAATTCTCTTTTCCGAAAATAGTCCTACATTTCTGATTCATTACATTTGAGGTCGGTCCTTACATTCCGACGCTCTCTTTTAGAATTGACATATATTTCAATTCTCATTTCTGAATCAGTCCTACATTTTTGATTCATTATACTCGAGGTCGGTCCTTACATTTCGACACTTTCTTTTAAGAATTGACCTATATTTCAATTCTCATTTTTGAATCAATCCTACATTTCTAATTCATTACATTCGATGTCAGTCCTTACATTCCGACACTTTCTTTTGAGAATTAACCTACATTTCAATTATCATTTTTGAATTAGTCCTACATTTCTCATTCATTACATTCAAGATCGGTCCTTACATTTCGACACTTTCTTTTGAGAATAGACCTACATTTTAATTCTCATTTCCGAATCAGTCCTACATTTCTGATTCATTACATTCGAGGTTGGTCCTTACATTCCGATGCCCTCTTTTGAGAATTTTTCTACATTTCAATTCTCATTTCTGAATCAGTCCTACATTTCTGATTCATTATATTCAAGGTCGGTCCTTACATTTCGACACTTTTCTTTCAGAATTGACCTATATTTCAATTCTCATTTTCGAATCAGGTTTACATTTCTGATTCATTACATTCGAGGTCGGTCCTTACATTTCGACACCCTCTTTTGAGAATTGACCTATATTTTAATTCTCATTTCCGAATCAGTCCTACATTTCTGATTCATTACATTCGAGGTCGGTCCTTACATTCCGACACTTTCTTTTGACGACACTTTCTTTTGAGAATTGACCTACACTTTAATTTTCATTTCTGAATCCGTCCTACATTTCTGATTCATTATATTTGAGGTTGGTCCTTACATTCCGACGCTTTCTTTTGAGAATTGACCTACATTTTAATTCTCATTTCTGAATCAATCCTACATTTCTGATTCATTACATTCGAGGTCAGTCCTTACATTCCGGCGCTTTCTTTTGTGAGTCGACCTACATTTTAATTCTCATTTCCGAATCAGTCCTACATTTCTGATTCATTACATTCGAGGTNATCCCACTAAATCCCAAATATTCCCAATTTCATTTCTGTCAACTAACACATGACCCAATTTGGCCAATTTGACCATCTTTAAGCACAATCCCCAAATTGCCCTTTAAATACTCAAATTTCCCTAAATCCAACTCAAATGTCCATCAATTTGATCTCAATTGACCCCAATTCCAATCCTAAACTCAAATTAACTTTTGATATGACCAAACTAAAGCAACTTCAAGCTCAATTGGTCTATTATTTGAGCCCAATTTTGATTTGGGTCAAAACCCCAATTTTGACCATATGACCTAATCTCACCACATTGAACCCATAGTCTACTCAATTGGCCTCAATTAATATTTCAAAATATTTATAACATTCATATACATCAAAATCAATGATCAATTGACTTTGGTGAAACCTCAAATTCATTTGATTTTGGCCTAAATCCATAATTCCCAAATTTAGCCTCAAATTGGCTTAGTCCCCAAATTTCACCCAATTGATTGCGTTAACCTCAAAATTGGCATACAATTCATGTTGAAAACTCTTCATGAGGTCCATATTAACCATTTACAATAATAAATTTGGACTTAGCCCAAGGCTAACCTACGCTAGACCCAAGCCTAGCCTAACATGACCAAATTGATTAAAGTTGAAAATTCCCTCCAATTGACCCTTCAATTGAACTCAAAACCACACCCATCCTTCACAAAAGTTGTTCCTTATTATCATATACAAAAAATGCAGCAATCAATTGGGCCAATTTACATGGCTAGCCTAGCCCAAACCCAAGTTTTGGTCATTTGCACCCACTTGGACCCATGCAATAAATGTGACCTAACCCCCCCAAAAGCCACCAAATTACCTCCACCACAGCCATTAGTTGGAGTTAGTGACCAGTCCAAACACCATGAAATCACCTAAATAAAGCCATGGACCAAAGGTCCCCCAAATTAAGGGANGAGGAAAACATCCTCTGATTTTTCCAAAGTCATAGGAGGTTCCTATATAGAGATCCATATTTTTAAAGTTCTTCCACATTATTTCTTTAAAATAATCATGGAAATTAGTATATTGATTAGAAAATCCTAAGAAAATTTTGGAAGGTCCACCATGACTAGAGAAACCTTTGAAAATAATTTCACGGTCAAGCCATTTAAAATATCCTTAAATTTTACAAATACTAAATCCTTAAAATATTTAATTTTGGAAAATATAAACATTTAAATGACTTGATTTTTTATCTCCATTGTGATTTTATGATCTAGATGACTCATCATAAAAAATTCAAAATATTTTGGGTTCATTTGATAAGTTAAGTTGATTTTTAAAGATAAATACCACTTTTGACACTTAAATGATTTTTTAAAAAAAAACTCTCAAAAGATTATGAATTTTTGTTTTTTGAGTTCTCTTTGATCAGGGGTATTTTTCTAAAAATAAAATGATATTAAAAAAAAACTTGATTTTTTAGCCTATTTTAAATATTTAAAAAAAAATATAAAATTTACTCCTCTGGATTCTCTGACCTTAGAGAGATTTTTCAAGAATACAAAAACTNTAAAAATTAATTTTTCACTAAAATAATTCCAGTAAATCATAGAAAATTAAAAAAAAATATAAAATTTACTCCTCTGGATTCTCTGACCTTAGAGAGATTTTTCAAGAATACAAAAACTTAATTTTCACACCTAAAATATTTTATTTTTATTAAATAACCTAGAACTTAAAATAATTCTGATAAATCACAAGGAATTCAAAAAATTATGAAATTTGATCTAAATGCTTATCTGGTCTAGGACTACCTCCAGTAAAAATTTTAAGGGATTAGAATTTACCTTGGTCAAGTTAGGAATTTTCTCTGAAATATCCTNGGAATTCAAAAAATTATGAAATTTGATCTAAATGTTTATCTGGTCTAGGACTACCTCCAGTAAAAATTTCAAGGGATTAGAATTTACCTTGGTCAAGTTAGGAATTTTCTCTGAAATATCCTATTTTTGCATGAGAATAATTACATAAATTATATTAAATTTTGAAAGATCACATTTTCTCCTCTGATGTCTCAATTGACCCATGAATGAGATAGAAAAAAATTTCAAAGTCATTTGATTTGAATTTGAGAAATTCTGAAGTGTTAGAGCCTTAGGGGCAAAAGTGTAATTTTGGAAATCTTGCCTTAATTAACATTTNTTCTCTGAAATATCCTATTTTTGCACGAGAATAATTACATAAATTATATTAAATTTTGAAAGATCACATTTTCTCCTCTGATGTCTCAATTGACCCATGAATGAGATAGAAAAAAAATTTCAAAGTCATTTGATTTGAATTTGAGAAATTATGAAGTGTTAGAGCCTTAGGGGCAAATGTGTAANTTTGGGTGTTGATATGTTTTATACACTTATCTGCACCCACAATCACTCACTACCCTAAACCCTGAATTTCTAGCCTAGATCCTTTGATCTTTTGGGATACTCATGTAGATGGTCCCCTAAGCCTACTAGCCCTAGGGCTATGGGTTGGCTAAGACCACTATGTAGAGGACCTATAATGGGGTTTTCATTGGTCCATGGCTTATTGGTGATGGTTGGTACCTCAACTCTACCAAAATACCCATCTTGGCCTTTACCCCTAAAACACCCACAAATTACCAAAATACCCCTCCATAACTCAAAATTCTAAAAATTTGAAAAATTCCCAGAAAATCCCACTAAATCCAAAATATTCCCAATTTTATTTCTGTCAACTAACACATGACCCAATTTGGCCAATTTGACCATCTTTAAGCAAAATCCCCAAATTGCCCTTTAAAGACTCAAATTTACCTAAATCCAACTCAAATGTCCATCAATTTGATCTCAATTGACCCCATTTCCAATCCTAAACTAAAATTAACTTTTGATATGACCAAACTAAACCAACTTCAAGCTCAATTGGTCTATTATTTGAGCCCAATTTTGATTTGGGTCAAAACCCCAATTTTGACCATATGACCTAATCTCACCAAATTGAAACCACAGTCTACTCAATTGGCCTAAATTAATATTTCAAAATATTTATAACATTCATATACATCAAAATCAATGATCAATTGACCTTGGTGAAACCTCAAATTCATTTGATTTTGGCCTAAATCCATAATTCCCAAATTTAGCCCCAAATTGGCTTAGTCCCCAAATTTCACCCAATTGATTGCGTTAACCTCAAAATTGGCATACAATTCATGTTGAAAACTCTTCATGAGGTCCATATTAACCATTTACAATAATAAATTTGGCCTTATCCCAAGGCTAACCCACGCTAGACCCAAGCCTAGTCTAACATGACCAAATTGATTAAAGTTGAAAATTCCCTCAAATTGACCCTTCAATTGAACTCAAACACACCCATCCTTCACCAAAGTTGTTCCTTATTATCATATACACAAAATGCAGCAATCAATTGGGCCAATTTACATGGCTAGCCTAGCCCAAACCCAAGTTTTGGTCATTTGCACCCACTTGGACCCATGCACTAAATGTGTCCTAACCCCCCCAAAAGCCACCAAAGTACCTCCACCACAGCCATTAGTTGGAGTTAGTGACCAGTCTAAACACCATGAAATCACCTAAATCAAGCCATGGACCAAAGGTCCCCCAAATTAAGGGATCTTGTTGCCAAAAATGCACATGCTTAAGATATCTTTGCCAAATAAAAGTACATTTGCATTAAATTGTTGTGATGGATTCCTCTAGATTCCCTGAGCTCCTAGCCACCTCCCCCTGGCTGGCCAGCCAGCCTAGTGGCTGAAAAAGCCCAAAATTGAGAGCCAGTCCCATGGAACCTCACCCAAATCAAACCAAGAGGCCAGCTTATTCAANGGTGGCCGAAAAAGCCCAAAATTGAGAGCCAGTCCCATGGAACCTCACCCAAATCAAACCAAGAGGCCAGCTTATTCAAATCAAATTGAAGAGCTCCTCTGGCCTCCACCTAAGCACCACAATGCACCCAAACTTATGCCCTGAGAGCCACCCCATAGTAATTTTTATAAAAACTCACCTCCCATGGCCATGGGAGGCGTACTGAAATTTTCTTAGAGAGGCCTCTCCAAACTTCACACAGAGCTTCCCTAAGATCACCTCAGTGCATTCCAACCATTTTCCCTCACCCATTCCAATTGCCGTAGCTCAATTTTGAGCTTGAAACCTTGCCGGAAACCAGGACATAACCCAATACACCTCAACACTCCACTAAACTTTAATTNTCCAATTGCCGTAGATCAGTTTTGAGCTTGAAACCTTGCCGGAAACCAGGACATAACCCAATACACCTCAACACTCCACTAAACTTTAATTGCCCCTGCCCACACCTTCACAACAGCAAGAGAAGACAAAGCCCCATTAAATTACCCTTTGAAATAGCGTCCACCATAGCTCTAGACCAACACATGAAATCGAGCTTTGTCGAATTCATACCTAGGCCTTACACCGAGACCAAGGACTCAATCCCTTGCCTCCTTGGACCCCAACGAATGTGTCGAGCAACTCTAATTGAAGCCTCCCTTCTTAGAGCAAAGGTATAAAACTTCATTTGTTATTTTGATTCTCCATTTACCTAGGCTTAATTTCATGGTATATTAACCGTATGGATGTGTTCGTCTTACTTAGACGAGTCCATAGGATTAAATACGAAGTGATTTGGTTGAGTCTAGGCTGAAATTTTAAGATTTTAGTGTGGATGGGCACGGCATCATTCTATCCTGGACGATGAAGGGGAGTCGTTCGATCAAGCGTNGCAACACATGAAATCGAGCTTTGTTGAATTCATACCTAGGCCTTACACCGAGACCAGAGACTCAATCCCTAGCCTCCTTAGACCCCAATGAATGTGTCGAGCAACTCTAATTGAAGCCTCCCTTCTCAGAGCAAAGGTATAAAACTTCTCCTCCTCCCGAGCTTATTTTGATTCTCCATTTACCTAGGCTTAATTTCATGGTATATTAACCGTATGGATGTGTTCGTCTTACTTAGACGAGTCCATAGGATCAAAAACGAAGTGATTTGGTTGAGTCTAGGCTGAAATTGTAAGATTTTAGTGTGGATGGGCACGGCATCATTCTATCCTGGACGATGAAGGGGAGTCGTTCGATCAAGCGTGTATCAAATGGATGGGGGGAGATCGAGCCGGACAGCGCTTCGGGACATAAACAGCGGGCCGAGTCAGCAAGCTACGTGGACGACAACATCCAACCAGAGTGCGCCACGCATGCCTTTAGAGTTGCCTAGGATCTAGTCAGCACACACGGTTTAAATAGATAAATAGGGCTTTTCTTATTTATTTAAATACCCTTAACTTAGAAAATTCATAACTTTGTGTAAACAAATCACAAAAATAAAGTAAAAATA
>JXCR01051917.1:6379-32113 GCA_002079205.1 Phalaenopsis hybrid cultivar
AGAGACTCACTTTAGATCATTTTTTTCCCAACTTGAACTAATCCAAAATCAACTTAGGCCTAAATGACTAGAGGTTAAGCAGGGTTTGAATTCTCATCCGAGAACAAAAGAACACTTAGCCTTGGTTGTTAACAATTCGGGCTAAGGTACTAAACCAACACAAATGAAATAACATAAAAAATTCACCCTAAAAGACATTAAAACTTAAACATGAACAAAAAAATGCAACATAGTTTGAGAAGGTTTTTCAGAGGAGGCAACTCATGACTGTTAACAAAATATATTATGGTGACTTGTGACTAGTCAAACCATAAATCTTATTAAACTCATGATGATAGAACTATGAGATCTTGACCGGGCCATCCCAAAAATATATAAATAAAATATAAAATAAATTAATTAGCTAATAAGTCTTAAGCAAACTAAACTTTTCAACCTCTAAAATCAGAAAAGAGCATCATAACTTAAATGAAATCCTAATGAACAAAGATCACCGAATGTAACTTGAATCCCAGATACTTGGGCCTACGAAGATTTCTTATACGACACAATTCGAGATTGTTGACAGGAATCTTCCGGTCCAAGCAAATTTGACCACCTCTAAGACTAAGTAGATCAAGGAACCTGACAACCCCAGAATGATGGAAAAACAAGAGCATCTTAAGTGGGTTGTCTAAAAATAAAAATAAGCACCAACCAATTAAACCAAATTTTTTTATGCTAACTCTATTTTGCAAGTCTGTTGAAGACAAAAGGCGAACATCACCCTAGATTTACTTTACATAGTGTTAGGATGTGCTAACTTTATTTTACATGGACAGACACTAAAACCCAGAGCAAAAGGTTGAACATCAATTTTCTTCGAAGGATCGATATGGGAATGATCAATATGGGAATTGATCTGTAGATATGGGAATTGATCTGTCGATATGGCTAGATTGAAAAATAAATTAAGTTCGGAGTTGAAAAATCATCACAATTTATCTTACAATTTAATATTGGTACATTCATATTATCTCTTCATTTCATCACATCTCAGAGTAGGGAGAAAGATAGAGGGAACTACTCAGACTTCATGAGAAAGAATTAACAAAACACAAATTTCATATATAAAAGAAAGTTCATACAACACTGATAAATAAATAATACTTATCTGAAAACTCTTTCTTAAAGCAAATCCTTTGTAGCCTTTCCTTAGAAATGTAGGAAGAAGATATCTCTCACTTTTCTCCTTCTCCAACACTCTTACAGAATGTTTCAACTAAATCTCACCACAAAAACTCTAAACTATGAAAACAAAATCACTAATTGACTTCAATATGAAAGTGGAATNCCTTTCTTAAAACAAATCCTTTGTAGCCTTTCCTTAGAAATGTAGGAAGAAGATATCTCTCACTCTTCTCCTTCTCCAACACTCTTACAGAATGTTTCAACTAAATCTCACCACAAAAATTCTAAACTATGAAAACAAAATCACTAATTGACTTCAATATGAAAGTGGAATGTAATGATGTGCGAAAAATGAAAGTAGAGGAGTGAAAAATGTAGAGGAGCACTTTTTCTGATGAAATTTGGCCCCAAATAAAGTCCAAGGTTGGTTCTCCAAGAGGTGACTCCAAAAACTCTTCAAAAAATCGTCCAAATACATCGAACATTCTAGAAACATGGTCTGCACCGCCTTTAGCGCCGTCGACGCTGGTTTGGCGCCGTCGGCGGCGCCGAGTAAAAATTCTCCACGTTAATTTGTTCTGCGACTGCGACGTCGGTGCTGCCCTCCGCTCTGCCGGCGCTGAGCATTTCTTCAAAAATATCATTTTAACTCTAAATTTCATTTTTTTGCTTTCTTTTTGCTTTAAGCCCTAAAATCAACAACATGTAAGAAAACATCAAAATACCTTCCATTAAAGTGCAATATCATCAAAAATAGGTATAGNTCTGGCGCCATCGGCGGCACTGAGTAAAAATTCTCCACGTTAATTTGTTCTGCGACTGCGACGTCGGTGCTGCCCTCGGCTCTGCCGGTGCTGAGCATTTCTTCAAAAATATCATTTTGACTCTAAATTTCATTTTTTTTCTTTCTTTTTGCTTTAAGCCCTAAAGTCAACAACATGTAAGAAAACATCAAAATATCTTCCATTAAAGTGCAATATCATCAAAAATAGGTATAGAATATGGGTCTAAAAATGTATATATTTTTTGTGTATCAAAATCTCCCAAACTTACACATTACTTGTCCTCATGTAACTCCTTTACTACATAAAAAATATGACTTATGATAAAGAACTTAACTTTTAGAATCCCATATTTTAGTTTTCCAAATAGTATAACTTAAGAAAATTCAAAACAACTTCAATTATTACTAAAGNTGTTACTTGTCCTCATGTAACTCCTTTACTACATAAAAAATATAACTTATGATAAAGAACTTAACTTTCAGAATCCCATATTTTAGTTTTCCAAATAGTATAACTTAAGAAAATTCAAAACAACTTCAATTATTACTAAAGGTGTAAAGATATTTAATAATTAAGTCTAAGGTTTCTGATCTTCTATTTCTTTCAAGAAAAATTACAATTTGTTATATTAAAGTCACTTAGAAAATTCATATGAAAAAGAACCTCATAAAACTTTTTTTAATAATTAAGTTAACATTCAAATAAAAAGTTAAGAAAATGTTTTTAAGTCTTTTTCCTTAAGTTGATTCAAGTGAAGCCAATTTTTAATTAGACATCTCCTCAAGCTTCTCCCTATATCATCTTTTTCTTTTATTTTCTTTTTAGGATCTTATTCAATCTTTTTTCTTTTCTTTTCTTTTCTTTTTTTCTTTTTTTATGTGAGGATTACTATAACTGGATAGTCTTTGATGATTTTGAACATCACTATCCTCTTCTTAAAGTCAAAAAATTTTCTCGTTTCTTCACTTAACAAATTTATATTAGCTTAAAGATTTCATAAAGTTTATTTTTTTTCTTCTTACATGAATCTTTAAGATTTTTAATATTTCAAAAATACAAATTTCTTCTCTTAAAATAGAAAAACATAGTATTATTCTTTTATACCAAATATCTTACTCTCTAAAATTAACATTTATTATTGAAAATTTTTACTTAAGTTTACTATATATTTAGAAACATAAATTTAGTTATCTAAAGTTATCCCATAATACCAAAGGTCATGTTAAATTTAAAAATTTTGAAAATATAGCTAAGAACAAATAAACTTAAGTTTCTTTCTTTAAAAAGGAATTTTTCTCCCCCCCTCCAAACTTAAATTTTTAAAAAATTTAGCTTGAAGAACTAAAAAAATAAAGGGTGAAAAAAAAAAATTAATACATAAAGAAAAGACTTACCTATTGAAGGTTATGATTTTGAAACTTAATTCTGAAATATTACAGATGCTAATATGAAAAATTACAAGACTTAAAACATTAAATAACACATAATACATATAAAATCTGTTGAGAGAGAGTTAATTATAATATATTTAACAAATACTAACAACTAACAACAGAACTAAACTGAATTCAAATAACAAACATTTTTTACAATTCTACAGTTCACAACTTAATATCTAAANACTGTTGGAGATTCTGATTCTTGAACATAAATTTTGAAAATACTGCAGGTGCTAAAATGAAAACTACAAGGATAAAAACATTAAATTGCACATAATACATATAAAATTTGCTGAAAAAGAGCTAATATCAAAATAGAACAAAGTGCTAAAAATAACAACAGAACTAAACTAAATTCTAAAAATAAAAACAGTCTTCCACATTATAGTTTCACATAACATAACAAACAAATTCTAAACAACATCACAACACAAACAATACAATCACACAGTACAAACACAAACAAACAAGCAAAAAGATTACTAGTCAATATCATCTTTGTCTTCATCTACATCCAACTTTTGCTGTTGATATGGAGTAAACACAGGGTGAACAAGGAGTTGAATTGAATGTTCTCCCCTAAGGTATCTAACTAAAACATCATCATAAGCAGCATCATACTCAAATTTTTGCTAAATCAAATCATCAGTTTGAGCATTTCTGGCTTCCATATTATGCATCCTATAATCCATCCTCAAAATATCTCCCTATTGTATCATCATCCGATCCAAAAGTTCTATGTTGCTGGGGTCACTAGAAGTAGGTCCATGAGAGGTAGAAGGAATATCCCTAGAAGTGTAAGGAGTATCTCTAGCCTTACTGCTAGATCTCCAGTCAACATGAGATTCATATGTTTTGATGTTTGCAGGCTCAATAGGTCTTTGAGGTTCAATCCTCTCCTCATCAGGTCTAAAATCAACTCTTGCCTGCTCACAAAGTGTGTAAATAAGAGCAGGGTGTGCCAATCCACCAGAAGTCTCTACCAGAGCACTAGATCGAGTATTGATATAAATAATATAACCCGCATTTATGCCCATAACTTGCTTAATACAGTAGTTTAGGATGGCTCTATGTTTGGTCACCTCACTATGATGGTTCGTCAGAATCATTTTTCTAGAAATAAATTAATGTTAGGCCTTAGATATTACATTTAAACTAGTATGGGGAAAGTTAACTTTAACTACATTTTTTATTTTCCAAGCCTCTTTCTCACTAATCAGAAAAGAAATAACTTCATCTAAAGTCTGATTTATAACAGAAAAAGAATTATACTGGCATCTATACACATCTTCTACAGAATAAAACTCATTTATTTTCTTTGGAGTAAATTATATTCTTTTTTCCATGAACAAATACATAATCATCAGAAGCTTCAGGAAGGTTGGCATAAAATTCCATTACAATCCCAGTTATCGCATCAGCAGTAAAATAGCAGAAGTTTTCTCATTGCCGAGCAATAATCAAATGTTCAACTTCTCCTCCTGGATTTTTAAAATCTTAGTCCTGAATTACTTTCTTATTATCACAAATACTATGAAATCGAGCATTGGCTCTAAAGCTAACAAATCTCTGCTAATCATATTCTACTTTTTTTTGCTCGATCTAGGTGCCATAAGAAATTCAAAAAATTTTAAAAAATCCGAATAAATTCTAAAATTCTAAAAATCAAAATGTAAAACATTTTAAACTTCAAATCACTATATAAGAGTTCATCACCAAAGGATTTTCCCAAAAATTTCTCAAAAAAATTTTCATATTTTCAGATCCATGCAATGTGAGATAAATCCTTGGTGAAAATAAAAAAATTTTGGTTTAAAGTGTAGCTCTTACTTAGAGAAGATGAAATCTGAAGTCTTTTAGCCTCTAAATCGCCTCAAATCAGACCACAATCAAGCCCTAGCTGCCCAAACCGAAGGTTGAAGATGACTTAAGCATAAAAATGGTGGCCACAGTAAAAATTGTGAATTTTTAGGGGTTAAAATCTGTTGTCGGGTAGAGATCGCTGTCGGCTCTGATTCCAGCGCTGTCGGCTCTGAAGGCCCAAAAATTTCATATTTTGATTTTTTTTAATTTTCAATTTCCTATCGACTTACTCCAAAATTTTTAGTATTTTAAACCAAATTTTTATCTAACAATAATTCACAAAACAAAACATTTTACCAATACAAATTTTCACAAATAACAACAAACTAACTTTTATATATGAAAGTACACTTTTACAAACATAATTTTTTAATTACACAATCACTCATATCAAACAAACTAATTATAAATCAGCATCGAAATTAAGCCACAACACTAAACGTTGTCACAAAACTATACACACAATCAAAGTTCAGAATTCTAAAGCACAAAAAATAACAAACCAAACCAAATTAAATCCACACAATTACACTAAATATATATAATGTTTTAAAATAGATAGAGAATTTAAAGTTTTCAATTATTACGCCTCTTCTTCAGTGCTTTCTCCTCCTTTGATATCTCCCATAGATTGGAAATGAGCATATAAGTTGTAGAAGGATCGATATGGGAATTGATCTGTCGAATTTTCTTCGATCCACCCATTTTCGTTAAGCATCCGAAAAAGTTCTAGTGTGATCAAAATTTTCTTTCATTCTCCAATCTAGGTGATCAAAAAGGTATTTAAGATCTCCTACTGCATTCATAATACTCTGAAGTTCCCTTTCAATTTTCTTCAATTTCTTTTCCAAAGCAAGAGAACTTTCAACTGTTGATGGTATTAATGGATTTGAAGCATGTGAAGATTGATCTATGATGGATTCTAATACTTCATTTTCATTTCCACAATAATTCTCATCTATAGGATTCATGGGCTTCCAAGGTAATAAAGTATTTTCCCAACTTTCATATGGAACTTGGGCTTGACTGCAAATCAAAAAGATGGTAGATGGAAGCCCAAGTCCATAAATTGGTCCATTAGTAAGGATACCCATAATAGATTTAAATATAGTAGCCCATATATCAATGGGTTTTTCCATTTGAATGCAGTAATTTAATATCACATTCTTTGGTAGCTCTATGAATTTTCATAATAGGGAGTAATTTTGCAGCAATAAAGAAATATCATTGTTTCGAAATTGGATTAAGTAATGAAGTAGAGAAACTAACATATCATTCATCTCGTATCTCCCACATATCACTTTCATTCGTCAGAAGATTATACACGTCTTGCATCAAATCTCATGTAGGAATGAAATTTGTATAATGACAGATAGGGATGTTGTCTCTCATATACAATTCATTAATCCTTGCAGGAGTCAATGGTACAGCCTTACCTCATACGAAGACAACACCTTGAGTAATTTTATGTAAGTTTGCATAAAACTCTTTCACCACAGGTACGACAACCGCAGACGTAGTGTAACACGGAACTTCCCAACGTCTTTGCAGAATGATTTTATCAATCAGACCAGTATGATTGATCACTCTATGATTAAAAAATCCTCTTTCATTGATCAATCACCTCTTAGTAATAACTTTATCGTATAATCACTGCACGCCAAAACTAATAAACTTCTTTTGTTGAAAACTCCATACCTCAAAGTATTTCTGGAATTGGAAGCCATGGAATCCAAAAAATAAGAAGTTACTAGGCTTCCAAGGATGTTTCTATGCCTTTTTAAACTCATCCCGGTGGTTATTATGATGTGAAATCGCGCCAAAACCCGCCAAAAGTCGTCTAAAACCGTCTAACCGCACTCGGCGCCGTCGGCGCTCCCGATTGGCGCTGCTAGCGCTGATGTCCGTTATCTAGGGCATCGTCGGCGCCCATTCTGGCGTTGTCGACGCTAGTGGCCAAAATGGCGATTTTTATTTTTTTATTCAATTTGATTCCAAATTTTCATCTAATACCAATATTTGACTTAATTTATAATAAATGCAATTGTGTAAGATTATTATCTATTAATATATAAGACTCTTAATAAACTAAATAGTAATACATAGCAACATAAGTATGGGTTGCCTCCCACAAAGTGCTTTGTTTAGCGTCATCAACCCGACATACCATTTGTTTAGTTAGGTTGACTTAACATTAAAACTTCTTTAAATTGAGATATGTGTCCTTCATAATAATGTTTCAAATGATGCCCATTAACTTTAAATATATTTCCAGTGTTAGGATCTTTAATAACAACAGTTCTATAATGATAGACTTTAATCACTTTAAATGGTCATAACCATCTGGATTTTAGTTTTCCTGGAAATAATCTCAATCTTATATTATATAGTAGAACTTCTTGTCCAGGTTCAAATTTCTTCTTTACAATCTTTCGATCATGCCATATTTTAATTTTCTCTTTATAGATTTTTGCATTATCATATGCTTCATTTCTAATCTCCTCAAATTCATTGAGTTGTAAAAACCTTTTTTTACCAGCATCCTTTAAATTAAAATTAAATTCTTTAATAGCCCAAAATGCTTAATGTTCTAATTCTACTAGTAAATAACATGTTTTTCCAAAAATCAATCGATATGGGGACATTCCTGTAGAAGTTTTATAAGCTGTTATGTATGCGCATAATGCAGTATCTAGTATAGCAGACCAATCCAATTTATAAGAATTTACAGCTTTTTCTAAAATACGTTTAATTTCAAGATTCGTTATTTTTGGTAGACCACTAGTTTGAGGATGATTAGCAGTAGAGAATCTATTCATTATATCATATTTCTTAATTAATTTTTCGATTCTCTTATTCCTGAAATGAGATCCTTCATCAGTAATGATTACTCTCGACATTCCATATCTTGTAAAAATATTTTTAATTAAAAATTTAGAAAAACTCCGAGCATCACATCTAGGCACAACAATAGCTTCAAACCACTTAGACATATAATCAACAATAAGTAATATATATAAATTTCTAGATGAAGACATAAATGGTCCTATAAAGTCTAATCCCCACACATAAAAAATTTCAACTTCTAATGTGTAATTTGGAGGCATTTCGTCTCTTTTGGAAATATTTTCTACTCATTGACATCTATCACATGTTTTAATATATTCATTAACATCTCTAAAAATAGTAGGCTAATAAAATCCAGCTTGTAAAATTTTATATGCAGTTCTATTTATTCCAAAATGTTCTTCAAATTCAGAATCATGACATCTTTCAATTATCTGCTGAGTTTCTTCATAAGACACACATCTTCTAATAATTAATTATTTACATTGTTTATATAAATATGGGTCATCCCAAAAATAGTCTTTCGAATCATATATAAATTTCCTTAATTGTGGATTCTTGATATTATGTGATAGAATGTCACTTACAATATAGTTTACTATATTAGCATATCACAGTACATTCATTTCATCAATACTATAAAAATTTTCATCAGGGAAATTTTCTAAAATTTCATTTGCAAAATTAGTTAATATTTCTATTTCTGTTCTAGATAAATGATCAGCTATTTGATTATCATTTTCCTTTCTATCTACCACGGTAAAATCAAACTCTTATAATAGAAGTATCCATCTAATTAATCTTAGTTCAACATCATTCTCTTGCATCAAGTATTTAATAGCAGAATGATTTGTATGCACTATACATTTAGTTCCAATTAAATAAGGACTAAGTTTATCGAAGGCATAAACAATAGCAAATAACTCTCTTTCAGATGCACTACACATTTTATTCCAATTAAATAAGGTCTAAATTTATCAAAGGCATAAAAAATAGCTAATAACTCTCTTTCAATAATAGTATAGTTAGTTCGAGCATTATTTAAAGTCTTACTAGCATATATATAACTTTAAAACTTTGTCGTGTCTTTGTCCTAATACAGCCCCAATAGCATAATCACTAGCATCACACATTATTTCAAATAGTTTCTCCTAGTCAGGTTGTACTATTATAGGTGCAGTGATTGATTTTTTCTTTAATAATTCAAATGTTATCATGCATTCCTCATTAAAATCAAATTTCGTATCTTTTTTCTAAAAGTTGGCATAGGGGTTTAGTTATTTTTGAAAAATTGTTTATGTAGCGCCTGTGAAAACAAACATGTCATAGAAAACTTCTCACCCCTTTAACATTATTAGAAGGTGGTAATTTTTCTATAACTTGGATTTTTGCAGGATTTACTTCCATGTCTTTTTCAGAAATTTTATGCTCAAGAATAATACCTTCTGCAACCATAAATTGACATTTTTCCTAATTTAAGACTAGGTTGATTTTTTTCACTTATTAAGACATAACTCAAACAAAGTCCCAAATATAGAAAAATCATCCATAAACACTTCTATTCCATGCTCTATAAAATTGCTAAAAAATTGGCATCATGCATTTTTGAAATGTTGCAGGTGCATTGCATAATCCAAAATGCATTCTGTAAAAAGCAAATGTTCCATATGCGCTTGTAAACATTGTTTTCTCTTGATCCTCTAAAGAAATTAGAATTTGGTGATATCCGATATATCCATCTAAAAAGCAATAGTATTTGTTCCCAGCCAATCTACTCAACATTTGATCTAGAAAGGGCAAGGGAAAGTGATCTTTTATGGTGACCATGTTTAGTTTTCTATAGTCAATACAAATTCGCCAACCAGTTACTTGTCTTATTGGTATTAGTTCATTTTTCTCATTTTCTTCAACAATCACTCCTTTCTTCGGAACACATTGAATTGGGTTTACCCAAGCACTATCTGAAATAGGATATATAATTCCAGCATCTAATCGCTTAAAAATCTCTTTTTTAACAACTCCTTTCATTATTGGGTTTAATCTTCTCTGAGGATCCGCTTTAGGTTCATATTGTTCATCTAATAAAATTTGTGCATACAAATTGAATGGATAATTCCTTTAATATCTGCTAAAGTCCATCCAAAAGTCTTTTTATACTTTTTCAACAGCTCTATCAACTTTTGTTCCTAAATTTCAGTTAACTCAAAAGATATAATAACAGGCAATGTAGATGAATCTCCTAAAAATACATATTTTAAGTGGGCAGGTAATATCTTCAATTCAAGTTCAGGTGGTTTAATACTTGAAGGAATAAGATTTTTACTATCATTTTTCAGCAAGTCTAATGCTTCAAATTTGCCCTGAATATAATTTAAATCTTCTTCTTTTACTTCATTTTTAGTATAAAATTTTTTTCTTTGTATTAATTTATATTTGAATTCATTCTTAAATTGCTAATTACTTAGATAATCAGCTACTTTCATCCCGAAACATTCATTATTTTTTCTTTTGCAAGATATTTCATAGTTTTTGCTATATTAAATTTCACTTTTTGATCATTAACTCTCATCATTAATTCTCCTTTTTGCACATCTATTACAACTCTCCCTATTGCGAGAAATGTCTCCCTAAAGTAATGAGAATCTCCTTATCTTCATCCATATCCAATACTATAAAGTCTATAGGAAAAATAAATTTTTCCACTTTTACTAGTACATTTTCTATAACTCCTTTTGGATAAGTTATTGATCGATCAACTAACTGAAGAGTTATAGTAGTAGGAGAAATTTCTCCCAAATCTAAATGTTTAAAAATTGGTAAACACATAAGATTGATACTCGCTCCTAAATCACATAAAGCTTTTTCGTAAAACTTTTCTCCAATTGCACAAGATATATTAAAACTACCATGATTTTTTAATTTTTCAGGAAGCTTTTTCTGAATAATAGTACTACACTCTTCACTAAGTGCAACGGTCTCATGATTTGTAAACTTTCTTTTCTTGTTTAATACATCCTTTATAAATTTAACATAACTTGACACTTGTTCCAAAAGCTTCAACAAAAGGAATATTTATTGTTAACTTCTTAAGGATTTTCAAAATCTTTATAAATTGTTTATCTTTATTCTTCTGTTTCAGACTTTGAGGAAATATAGGGAATGGTTTTTCTACAGGGCTTTGTGTTTGTTCATTTTTCTGTTGATCATTTTCTATTTCTTCCTTTTCTTCATCAACTTCAGTTTCTCTTTGGATCCTTGTTTCAACTTTTTTTCCACTTCGTAATTGAATAGCTTTAATTTGCTCTTTATTTTTATCTTTTGGATTAACTTCCACAGTACTTGGAAGAATTTCAGAAGGTTTATTACTAAGTGCAGTAGCAATATGTCCTAATTGATTTTCAATATTTCTAATAACAACCCCTTGATTCTGTATTTGATTTCCCATATTCAACATTACTTCTTTCATCGTCAACTTCATTGCAGGTCATATTGATGGGTATAATAGAAGAAAAAGTGATTATGAAGAGAAATTTCATTCATCTCTGGAAATCCTCATTAGGGGTAATCAAGGAGTGCAATTTCCTCCATATCCTAGATGCCCTGATTATGAGTCTACAAATGTTTAGAATAGCGGTGATTCTGAGGATGATGAGGAGGACTGAGTTATTTATTTTTATGTTTGTAATATGTGTTGGACTATGTGGTTTGGACTTGCTACATTTGCATTTGTGTACCTGTTTAGACTTTGTGATGTGGTGCACTTTTTAATTGTTATTGTGATGTTTGTGTTTGTTAGTATTTTGCTTTAAACTCTATGGTAGTAATTATTGTTGTGTTGATTATTGTGTAGTTAGTTAAGGATTGAACTTAATTCTATGTCTTGTGAAAGTTTAAAAATCTTGTTAACTTTAGTTTTAAATTTTAAACTCAGATAACTGCTACCCTATATTTTTCTTTTATCTTGTTAGTGTGTTTGTTTTTATATTGATATTGAAAATTAAAGTTAGTGTGTTAGTTTGTTTTTATGTTTGTACCCACTACTTAAAAGTCTATTGAATCTCTACTTGTTGAATTAAAATGAAAATGATAGAAAATCGATGAAAAATCAATTTTACTCCTGTTTTTAGTTTTTATACTTGTATAATTAGTGTATAAAAATTCCTGTAAGCTTGTTATTTCAAATTTTCATACCTACTTATTTATATTTGCTACTAAAATGTTTAATCTTGTTAAAAATTTAAGTTTGGGGCGACAAAATTTTTTTTTCAAAACTTGAATTTTATTTGTCCTCAAATGTGCTACAAGTGAATTTGATTTGAAAAAAAATTGATCATATATATGAAGTTATATCAGGGAAGTAAAATTTGATTTTAGAATGATTTTGAGTAATGAAGAAAAACATTCCATTAAAAATTTTTAGTGTAGAAAATGTTAAATATAGTGTAACTATCTTTAGTAAGAAAAATTGTAATTTTGAAAAGTTTAGATATTTAGACTTTTATTTTTAATATTTAAATTTCTTTTGTTAAAAATAATTTTCAAAATTATTATTATATTTTTAAGAAAAATATTTATATCAGGACTTTGCTTTAGGAAAGGAGAAGTGGAATTCAAAACTATTAAAGACCTATCCAGATATAGTAATCTTTAACTGAAAAAGAAAAGAAAAAGGAAAACAAAAAGAAAAAGAAAGCAAAAAAAAAAGTAAAGGAGGAGAAGCTTGAGGATTAGTGCCTAATCAAAACTTGGTTCCACATTTGAACTTTTTAAAGTATAAGACTTGAGAAACTCTTAAACTTAGGGATATAATATGGTAAGTAAAATTATTTTTAATAAAAAATTTTAGCTAGAGATAATAGAAGGACTAAATTTTAAATTTGGAAAATCTACGAAATTTCTGAATTAGATAGAAACTCATATTTTCAGATTTCTTAACATTAAAAATTTCTAAACTTTAACTTAGTCTCATTTATTAAATATTTTTTTCAAAATTGGACTACTATATTTATAAATCTAAATTTTAATAGCTCCTAAAGAAACTCATATGCATATCATACTTATTTGGTTTTTAAAGTTTGAAGAGTCACTTGAGGACAAACAAAATTTTAAGATTGGGGGATTTTGATATACCTAAAATAAATAGTGTTTTTAGACACATTTTTATACCTATTTTTGAGATATTGCACTCTAATGGAAGGTATTTTTGTGCTTTTCTTTCAGGAACAAGTAAAAAAGGTGAAAAATGCTAAAAGGAGTGAGAAAGGATCAGATTTGGTGCAAAAGTGTTTTGGAGCCTAAGCGCCAGATCCGGCGCTTAAGCGCGGGTGAAACAGAGAAAGTCGAGTCCATCCGCCAGAGGCCCTGCACTTAAGCACCAGAGGCAGTTATGTGATGGTTTACTTCATTTTGCCAAATTTTTAAGGGATATTTGAGGCACCTATTAGCTAAAGAGAGTGGTTATGTCCACTAGAAATGAAAATATGGTTAAAAGACTTATGAAAAAAGGCATCCTTTGGAGAATACATCAAATTGGGACACATTTTGAAGAGTTATCAAGACACCTCTTGGAGATTTATAAAAGAAGGAAGTTGAAACTTTTTGAAGTGTGCTTGAAAGTTCTAAAAGTGTTGGAAAGGGGGTGTTTTGAGAGATAGTTTTGGAGAGATTTCAAGCACCACAAATTTATTTTATCCTTTTTGTCTTTAGTTTTATTGTGAGAGTCAAGAGTGTTGTAAAGGAGAAGAGATTCAAAGGAACTTTAAGAGTTTGGTGGAGGATTTGAGATAAGTTTTTATCTTTTGTTTTGAACTACTTTTGGTTTTAATCGAAACTTCTTGTTGGTTTGACAATGATTTATACTTTTAAAATAAAGTGTGATTTTGTTTTTTCCATAGATTCTAAGTAATTTTCTTTATCTTTCTTCTTAAAATGATAAGTAATTAAAAGTGTTGGATGGAAGTTGTGGACAGTATTGATCTTTAATGTTGGAAGAAGTTGTGATGATTTAAATCCATGTACTTCATTTACTTAGATGGAAATTGTGGAGAGCATTGATCTTTAATGTTGGAAAAAGTTGTGATGATTTAAATCCATGCACTTCATTTACTTCTTGATTTGACCAATCCAGATGTTAAAATTTATTGTGAGAACATGTAAGAATCGGGCTGGTATTGTCTCAGTCAATAATGATCTTTAATGTTGGAAGAAGTTGTAATGATTTAAATCCATGCACTTCATTTACTTCTTGATTTGGCCAATCCAGAAGTTAAAATTTGTTGTGAGAATATGTAAGAACCGGGCTGGTATTGTCTTAGTCAACAATTGGAAAGAATCACATGAGGTTGTATGAATGAGTATGAAATTCATATGATTGAGTGCAAATAAATAGAGAAATAAACATTGAAGGGTGTAGAGTTCAAGGACCTTAATGTGACAGGTTAAAGCTCCAACTTTGTTTATTATTTTAAGTTCTGATAAGAGATGTTAGCCCCAAGGTGGAGGGAATTGAGGGAACTCTAGAGTGAGAGTTAGTATCTTCTCTGCTTAGCTGGTCTTCAGAACTATTCAAATTTTAAATTAGCCAATGTTCTTTATAACTTCTCTACTAAGGGTAAAGAATATTATTGCTCCTATTTGGCACAACAAAATTTGCATACTACCCCAACAGAATTCCTATACTTATTACTGATTCATGATAAGGAGAAGTTATTTTCATACCAAGTGCTTTTCTTTTACATAAACTCAAGTTATTTTTAGAAGTTTTATTGTTTTGTCAAAATATCAAAAATACCAAAAATAATTGAATTTTACTTATTGAGAAAATATCTATAGCTTAAGTAATTGTCTTTTTAAAATAGAAAGTTTGTACATATTGCGTATTTTCCCTGTGGGTTCGATATTTATGTCTTAATCAAAAAGTCTTATATTACTTGATAATGATACGTATACTTTCGTAGTATATAAATATATAGATAAATTAAAAGGTTAAATTCATTTTTTTTCTAGGATCAAGTTTTTAGTTTTGTTGCAAAGTAAGATTACATAAGTGAAAAAGATCATTAAAGTCATTGTTATACTATTGCATATAGACAGTCGGAATCAAGTTTTTGGCGCCGTTGCCAGGGAAGATTTCAAAATTTATTGAAAGCAAAGTTTCTATTTTTAGAAAGTCTTATTTAAACTTTTAAAAAGTTATTGTAGGAATATCTTATTATAGTAATTTATTTTATGTTAGTGTATGTGTAGTTCAAGTTCTTAAGGGCCAGTGCCCCACAATTCTCAATTAGAGAGAACTGTTAAAAAAATCATAAGAAAGAAAAAAAATAAAAATTTTGAAAAATCTAAATAAATTTACAGAAATGGCAAACCAAAATGATCAAAATGCTGAAATTCATCAAGAATATAGACCTTTACGAGATTATGCCAACCCTACGGTAGATGAACTTCATTGTAGTATTCAAAAACCTATTGTTGTGGCTAATTAATTTGAACTTAAACATTCTATTGTCCAAATGGTATCAAAATATTAATTTTGGGGGATCACCAACTGAAGATCCAAATTTACATCTTGCCAATTTTTTAGAATTGTGCGCAATATTTAAATACGATGGTGTATCATATGATGTCATAAGACTTAGGTTATTTCTTGTCTCACTGAGGGATAAAGCTAAGATGTGATTGAATTTCTTAGCACCTAGATCTATCAGAACTTGGGGTGATTTAACACAAAAATTCCTTGCTAAATATTTTTTGCCATAAAAAATAGTGAAGCTTAGAAATGATATTACAACTTTTAATCAGTTTGAAGGGGAATCTATTTATGAAGCATGGGAATGATTTAAAGAACTCTTATCACATCATGTTATTCCATATTGGTTAATAGTTCAAACTTTTTTTAATGGATTAGTTGGATCTCTTAGATATATTATCGATGTCGCTGTTGGTGGTTCGTTGATGTCAAAATCATTTCATGATGTTTATGCTTTAATTGAAGAAATGACTATCAATAATTTTAAATGGTCTTCTGAGAGGGTGAATCCTAAGAAAGTAGCCAATATTCATGAATCTGATGCATTTACTATGTTAGTAAATTAAGTTGCTGCAATTTCAAGGAAGTTAGACCAATTTGGAATGAATTTTTCTTGACCTATCTCTATGATTGAAAAGAATTCATTAGTCCAAATGGTAGATTTTCAAGCATCATTAGAAACTTTGAATGTCATAAATAACAAGCAGATTAACCCATATTCAAATTATTAAAACCCAGGTTGGAAGAACCATCCCAATTTAATTGGATTAATACTACGGGTGGTAATAATCAGCAATGGGGGAACAATCAAGGAAACCCTTTGGGAAATTGGAACAATCAAGGGAATAATATTTATAGATCTATTTGTCCTCCATGTTTCAACAGTAATACATAATTTAAAGAGAAGAAGTTGTCTATAGAAAAAGTGTACAAATGGGAAATCAGTTACAAAGTTAAGGAGCTACAATTAGAAATATTGAGAATCAACTTGGACTCACAAATTTATTAAGTAATAGATCCCAAGGAACACTTTCTAGTAATACTGAAACAAATTTGAAAGACCAGAGTAAAGAGCAAATAAAAGTCGTTCACTTAGAAGCGGAAGAGAGTTGAAAGGTAGGGTTCAAAAAGAAACTGAAGTAGAGAGAGAAGAAACTGAAGAATCAAAAGAGGACGCTTCAAAAGATTCTAAAAGACCTATTTCTCCACTTAAAGTTAACTTAGAAAGAGCACCACCTCCATTTCCCCAGAGACTTCGTCAACAGAAGTTGGATAAGCAATTTTCAAAATTTCTGAAAATTTTTAAGAAGATAACAATTAATATTCCATTTGCTGAAGCCTTAGAACAAATGTCAAGCTATATAAAATTTATGAAGGATATTCTCAACAGGAAAAGGAAGTTTGAAGATAATGAGACTATTGCACTTGGTGAGGAGTGCAGTGCAATTATTCAGAAGAAGCTTCCTGAAAAGCTTAAAGATCCTGGTAGATTTACAATTCCATGTGCTATAGGAGATAAATTTTATGGGAAAGCTTTATGTTAGTTAGGTACAGGCATTAACCTTATGCCATTATCAATATTTAAAAGATTGGGATTAGGAGAAATAACCCCTGCTATTGTAACTATGCGGTTAGCATATCATTCAATAACTTACCCTAAATGAGTAATAGAAGATGTCTTAGTGAAAGTGGATCAATTTATCTTTCTTGTTAATTTCATTGTGCTGGATATGAAGGAAGATAAAAAGATACCTATTATCTTAGGGAGACATTTCCTATCCACAGGAAGAGCAATGATAGATGTGTAGAAAAGGGAATTAACAATACACATCAATAATCAAACTATTACTTTCAACATTTCAAAATCAATGAAATATCCTGCAAAAGGTAAAGATGATGAATGTTATAAGATATGTAAGTGAATGTCCTTTCAAAACTAATTATGAAGAAAAATCTGAATTAAAAAATTTGGAACACGAGAAAGAAGAGGAATTAGACTAATGTAAAGATCTTTTTGAGGAAGATTCAAGCTATGTACGAGAAAGTTTTGAAATTTTGGACACGATAGAAAAAAGATAAATCATTTTGTCCATTAATAGAAAAACCTCCAAAACTTGAGTTGAAGTTACTTCCCGATCATTTAAAATATATCTTTTTAGGTGATTCATCTACTTTACCAGTTATAACTTCCTCAAGGTTAACGATGGAAGAAGAAGAAAGGTTGATGAAAATTCTGAAAAAGTTTAAGATAGTCTTTGGATGGACAATTGCTGATATTAAAGGAATCAGTCCTTTAATTTATATGCATATAATTCATATGGATCAAAAGAAGTTGAATCATGTAATGAAGGAAGTAATAAAGAAAGAATTTTAAAGTGGTTAGATGCTGTAATTATCTACCATATTTCACATAGTGCATGGGTTGGTCCAATTCACTGCGTTCCTAAGAAAGGAGGAGTAACTGTGACTATGAATGAACATAATGAGTTGATACCTACTAGACAAGTCACAGGGTGGCGAATATGCATTGATTATAGAAAATTAAATCTTGCCACTAGGAAATATTATTTTCCATTACCCTTTCTAGATTAAATGATGGATAGACTAGCTAGGCATAAATACTTTTGTTTTCTGGATGGATATACTAGTTATCACAAAATTCAAATAACTCCTGAGGATCAAAAGAAAACAACTTTTACTAATCCTTATGGTACATTTGCTTTTAGAAGAATGCCCTTTGGTTTATATAATGCCCGTGCTACATTTCAAAGATGTATGATGATAATTAGTTGTGATTTAATTGAAAAAGGGATTGAAGTATTTATGGATGGTTTTTCAATGTTTGGAACTTCATTTGACTCATGTTTAGAACATTTATCAAAAGTTCTTAAGCACCGTGAAGAAACAAATGTAGTCCTTAATTGGAAAAAATGTCAATTTATGGTAGCAGGAGGAATTTTATTAAGACAAAAAAATCAGAAAATAGTATAGAAGTAGATCCTACTAAAATTCAAGTGATCGCAAATTTATATTATCCAACAAATTTAAGGGAAATTAGGAGTTTTTTAGGACATGTTAGATTCTACAAACGATATATTAAAGAAGCCTTTATGCCAGTTATTGGAGAAAGATGTAATTTTTAATTTTAATGAAGTGTGCCTAAAAGCTTTTGAGTTATTAAAAGAAACATTAGTCACTACACCAATGATAGTTTTACCAAATTGGGGAAAATCTTTTGAATTGATGGGTGATGCTAGTGATTATGCTATTGGAGCTATTTTAGGACAAAGATATGATAAAATTTTTAAGTAACCTATTATGCTAGTAAAACTCTTAATGAAACTTAAATTAATTATACAACAACTAAAAAGAGTTATTAGCAATAGTATATTCCTTTGATAAATTTAGATCATATTTAATTGGGACTCATTGCTTAGTGCATACAGATCATTCTTCTATTAAGTACTTAATTAAAAAGAAAGATGCTAAACCAAGACTTATAAGATGGATTCTTCTTTTGTAAGAATTTGACTTTGAAATAGTAGATAGAAAGGGAACTGAAGATCAAATTGCTGGTCATTTGTCTAGGCTTGAGTTAGAAAAACCACTCTATTTTGAAAAAGAAATTATTGAACATTTTCCAGATGAAAAATTATTCAATATTAATGAGTGGTGTGTTACGTGGTATGCCGACATTGTGAACTTTCTTGTTAGTGATATTATACCCTATGGAATGACATACCAAGAGAAGAGGAAATTTATTTCTAAAGCTAAGACTTATTTTTGGGATGACCCATTTTTATATAAACAATGAAAGGATATTATTATTTGAAGATTTGTACTTTTAGAAGAGACTTATGAAATTATCCAAAAATGTCATAATTCTGATTTTGGGGGACATTTTCGTGTTGATAAAATAGTGTACAAAATTTTACAATATGCATTCTATTGGCCTACTATCTTTAGAGATGTTAATGCTTATATTAAAACTTGTGATAGATGTCAACGAGTAAGCAATATTTCTAGGAGAAATGAGATGCCCCTAAATTATATGCTAGAAGTTGAAATATTTGATGTTTGGGGATTAGATTTCATGGGACCATTTATACCATCTTTCAGAAATTTATATATACTGTTAGCAGTAGACTATATATCCAAATGGATAGAAGTTGTTGCTTTACCTCGATGTGGTGTCCAAGTGTTGCAAATTTTTTTTAAAACGAACATATTTTGTCGATCTGGGATGCTGAGTTATCATAACTGATGGGAGAAGCCATTTCAGAAATGTCATAATGGAGAAATTATTAAAAAAATATCATATAAATCATAGGATTACTAGTGCTTATCATCCTCTGGCAAGTGGTTTGGCTGAATTATCCAATTGGGAAATTAAAAGAATTTTGGAAAAATCTGTGAATCCAACAAAAATGGATTGGTCAGTCAAACTTGACTATGCTTTGTGGGCTTGACTGCATATAGAACTCCTATAGGAATGTCCCCATATAGGCTAATATTGTGAAAAGCTTGTCACGAAAAATATGTAAATCCAACAAAAATGGATTGGTCAGTCAAACTTGACTATGCTTTGTGGGCTTATAGGACTTCAAACATTTGGGAAAGCTTGTCACTTACCAGTTGAACTTGAGCATAAAACATATTGGGCGATTAAAGAGTTTAATTATAATTTGAAAGATGATAGTGAGAAAAGATTATTGCAATTAAATGAGCTTGAAGAGATAAGGAATGAATCTTATGAGAGTGTTATGATTTACAAAGAAAAGATGAAAATGTGACGTGATCAAAGAATTCTTACTAAAAATTTCAGTCAGGGTAACAAGTATTGCTATATAATGCAAGGTTAAGATTATTTTCAGGCAAACTTATGTTTAGGTGGATGGGCCCATTTGTTGTGATAAAAGTTTATCCTTATGGAGTGGTGGATATTAAAGATCATAAAACTGAGAAAGTATTTAAAGTGAATGGTCATAGACTAAAACCTTATTTAGTAGGGGGATCAACATGAATTTAGTGATCGAATGTTGTTGGGTCAACCAGAATAAGCATTGGTTACGTCGGGCTGACGACATTAAACCAAGCGCTCTGTGGGAGGCAACTCATAATTATCAGTGTGTTTTGCTTTGAATGTTATTTATGTTAGATTAAGAAAATTTGCGGTAGTATTTTTGAGACTATTATGTGTTAGTATTGATTTTAAGACTAATGAGAATTCGGAAGTTAAGTTGACTGTTGAAAAAATGAGCACTAGGCTTGAGGGCCAATATTCAGCGCTTAAGCGCGGGAGTTAAAAACCATGTGCAAAATTTAGATTCTAGAAGGTTTAACCGTCAATTGGTTGACTAAAACGTGCCAAGGCAGTTTTAGGACATGCCTAGAAGTTACTAGAGGGATTTAGGCCTATACATAGAAGGGATTAGTGAAAGAATTTCACCCTAGATAATTTTCTGCCCTAAATTCTAAGAGAGAGATTTTGAGAAAATGTCTTCATGGGAGATGGATTTGAAGAAGAAGGATGAGACCATGAGGAAGAGATTCATTAGTCAAAGTGCACAAGAGATATATAACGGTTTCTTGGTCATTAGTATTAAATGAATATTGAAAATGATCAACAAAATTGAGACTATCATGGTTTTACCGGAGACAAAGGTAATTGAGATTCATGCACAGCTAGAGCATATTGGATGGCAATTAAAAATGTAATTTAGCCATATTAGTTATGTAGAGGAAGCGGATAAGGAGATGTATCTTAAACAGAAATGGATAGAAGACGATAGTATCAGACCACGTCACCACCATCCGTTTTATCAGAGACTAATGAAAAATCAGAGACTATTTGGATTGTGAATTAAGTGTTATATATATTTGTACTCGTTTGTGAATGAATGTATATGTTTATTTTTGTGAAATTTTGAGTATTTTTTAGCCTCGAATCGAATTAGTTATAGTGGAGAAGTTTGAGAAAAAGGAGAGTTAAGGGAGAGGAAAATAGTCATTTAAGTGTTATGAGACCATTTAAGGGTGGTATACTTAGGCTTATAGTGCATTTTACTTAAGTTCAAAATTTTCAAAAATCGTGCACTGGCGCCTAAGGGCCACATTCTCGTGCTTAAACGCGATGTATCCCGAGAGGCAGGTACCTAAGCACCGGTTCACGAAAACCGGTTCGCAAACAGTTAAAAGTGAAAAATAAACCAAAAAATTGCCATTTTTACTCTCGCTGTCACCTTCAACCTCTTGAGCTCGTGATTTGGAAGTCTAAGGCATACCATTTCGTAAATATTTCTTGGTGGAATTGAGAAAAATTTGCTAGATTCGGATTTCTTGAGGTAAGAGCTTCACTTCTATGTAAACATTTTGGATTTTCACCATGTATTTTGAGTGCATTTGGAAGAACCCGAAAATCACTATTCATGGTGAAAAAATGAGGAAAAATCTATGGAAATTGCATAGAAAGTATAGTTTATGCTTATAGGAGTTGAGTTTAGTAGATTAGACTTAATTTTTAAGTTATTTTGAAATTTTATGAAATTTGTAGAATGACACCAAGAATGAAGAGGAGCAAAAGAAAAAGCCACTTTGATTCGAGCAAGTTTGTGAGTTCGAAAGCTCAAGATAGGTACAGTGATCCTCTGCAATCACAAAACTTATTCAGGAGCGATGTTTCAAAAATAGAGGTGGATTTGTAGAAGATCTGATCGTACGTCGACAATGGGAACAATTCTACTGTTTTTCTGATGTGGTCGTTATTTCTGTAGTTAGGGAGTTCTATGCTAACCTACCCGAGGCTGAAGATGACCGAGTCATGGTTAAGGGAAAATTGATACCTTTTCACCATAGGTAATCAATATGGTTTACCATCAACCACCTGATACTTTGTGTTTTTATGTGAACTATAGTCCTACTGAGACAGAGCTAGATGAGATTATTTCCTATTTGACTGTTGGAGGAGGGCTATGGAAAATTACTAATGAAAGAAGAGTCAATTTTTCCACCTCAAAGTTGAGTGCACCTTCGAAGACATGACACAATTTTATTTCAGCCCGTTTATTACCGACAAATCATCTTAGCGAAGTTACCAGAGAGAGTAACGTTGAACAATTGTATTCAGGAAGGGAAGCTCATCAACATTGGAGCTTTGATCTATCAGACTATCATCAGTTCTACTACTGTCGTTACTACTGCAGGTTTGGGATTTTCTTTCTTAATCTTTTCTTTATGTGAGCAGGCTGGAATGAGATAAGATAGCTGGGAGGAAGTACTGTTGCCTCTAAAGCCAATCACACGTGTGAATGTGAAGTTGTGTTCGGAGCATTCTATTTTTGGCTAGAGATGAGTATTTTCAAGGAGTTATGGAAAGACAACGTCTGCTACTTTACCTCAGCTGCTTCTACACCTAGACCATCTACCTCACGAGCTTCTACTTTTAGAGGTGAGTCTACGGAAACTCAAAGTCAACTATTACAGAGGATGATGGACAATATCAACTATACCGCAGATAACGTAAGAAATTTAGAAAGCTTTGCTGGTCATATTGATGGGCATAATAGAAGAAAAAGTGATAATGAAGAGAAATTTCATTGTTCTCTGAAAAACCTCATTAGGGGTAATCAAGGAGTGCAATTTCCTCCATATCCTAGATACATTGATTATGAGTTTACAAATGTTTGGAATGGCGGTGATTTTAAGGATGATGAGGAGGACTGAGTTATTTATTTTTATGTTTATAATGTGTTGGACTATGTGGTTTGGACTTCCTAACATTTGCATTTGTGTGCTTGTTTAGACTTTGTGATGTGGTGAACTTTTGTTTAATTGTTATTGTGATGTTTGTGTTTTTAAGTATTTTGCTTTAAATTCTATGGTAGTAATTGTTGTTGTGTGTTGATTATTGTGTTAGTTAGTTAAGGATTGAACTTAATTCTATGTCTTGTGAAAGTTTAAAAATCTTGATAACTTTAGTTTTAAATTTTAAACTGAGAAAACTATTACCCTGTATTTTTCCTTTATGTTGTTAGTGTGTTTGTTTTTCTGTTGAGATTGGAAATCAAAGTTAGTGTGGTAATTTGTTTTTAGGTTTGTACCCACTACTTAAATGTCTATTGAATCTCTACATGTTGAATTGAAATGAAAATGATAGAAAATTTATCAAAAATTAATTTTACTCCTGTTTTTAGTATTTATACTTGTATAATTAGGGTATAAAAATTCCTGTAAGCATATTATTTCAAATTTTCATTCTTACTTATTTGTATTTGCTACTAAAATGTTTAATCTTGTTAAAAATTTTAAGTTTGGGGGGGATGAAAAATATTTTTAAAACTTGAATTTTATTGTTCTCAAATGTGCTACAAGTGAATTTAATTTGAAAAAAAAATGATCATGTATATGAAGTTATATCAGAGAAGTAAAATTTGATTTTAGAAATGATTTTGAGTAATGAAGAAAAACTTTCAGTTAAAATTTTTTTAGTGTAGAAAAAGTTAAATATAGTGTAACTATCTTTAGTAAGAAAAATTGTATTTTTGAAAAATTTAGATTTTTAGACTTTTAGTTTTAATACTCAAATTTCTTTTGTTAAAAATAATTTTCAAAACTATTATTATATTTTTAAGTAAAAGATTTATATCAGGACTTTGCTTTAGGAAAGGAGAAGTGGAATTCAAAACCATTAAAGGCCTATCCAGATATAGTAATCCTTGCCTGAAAAAGAAAAGAAAAAGAAAAGAAAAAGAAAATGAAAATGAAGGAAAAAAAAGTAAGGGAGGAGAAGCTTGAGGATTAGTGCCTAATCAAAAATTGATTCCACATTTGAACTTTTTAAAGTATAAGATTTGAGAAGCTCTTAAACTTAGGGATATAATATGATAAGTAAAATTATTTTTAATAAAAATTTTTAGGCAGAGATAATAAAAGGACTAAATTCTAAATTTGGAAAATCTACCAATTTTCTAAATTAGATAGAAACTCATATTTTCATATTTCTTAACATTAAAAATTTTTAAACTTTAAGTTGGTCTCATTTACTAAATATTTTTTCTAAACCGAACTACTATATTTCTAAATCTAAATTTTAATATCTCCTAAAGAAACTCATATACATATCATATTTATTTGGTTTTTAAAGATTGAAGTGTCACTTGAAGACAAGTAAAATTTTAAGATTGGGGGATTTTCATAGACCTAAAATATATAGTGTTTTTAGACACATTTTTATACTTATTTTTTAGATATTACACTTTAATGGAAGGTATTTGTGTGTTTTTCTTTCAGGTATAAGTAAAAAAAGGTGAAAAATGCTAAAATGAGTGAAAAAAGATCAAATTTGGAGCAAAAATGTGAAAATGGTGTAAAAGTGTTTTGGCGCCTAAGCGTCAGATCCGGTGCTTAAGCACCGCTGAAACAGAGAAGGTCGTGCCTAAGAGTCAGAGGCTCTGCGCTTAAGCTCCAGAGGCAGTTATGTGACGGTTTACTTCATTTTATCAAATTTTTAAGGGACATTTGAGGCACCCATTGGCTAAAGAGGGTGGTTATGTCCACTAGAAACGAAAAAATGGTTAGAAAACTTATGAAAGGAGGCATTCTTTGGTGAATACATCGAATTGGGACACATTTTGAAGAGTTATCAAGGCACCTCTTGGAGATTTATAAAAGAAGGAAGTTGAAACTTTTTGAAGTGTGCTTGAAAGTTCTGAAAGGGTTGGAAATGGGGAGTTTTGAGAGATAGTTTTGAAGAGATTTTCAGGCACCACAAATTTATTTTATCCTTTTTATTTTTATTTTATTGTGAGAGTCAAGAGTTTTGTAAAATAGAAGAGATTCAAAAGAACTTCAAGAGTTTGGTGGAGGATTTGAGATAAGTTTATATCTTTTATTTTGAATTATTTTTTGTTTTAGTCGAGACTTCTTGTTGGTTTAACAATGATTTCTTCTTTTAAACTAAAGTGTGGTTTTGTTTTCTCCATAGATTCTGAGTAGTTTTCTTTATCTTTCTCCTTAAAATGATAAGTAATTAAAAGTGTTGAATGGAAGTTGTGGACAGTATTGATCTTTAATGTTGGAAGAAGTTGTGATGATTTAAATCCAT
>JXCR01051917.1:32153-46290 GCA_002079205.1 Phalaenopsis hybrid cultivar
AATTTTTTTATTTCGAGCTAAAATGAGCCGAATACGAGCGATCAAAGAGTTATTCGTGTTCGGCTCGTTTATAATTCAAGCTTTAAAAACTTGTTCACTTAACGAACGAGCCGAACACAAGCTATTTGCAAACAACGAGCTTCTTTGACTGCCCCAGTTTTGGATTACTTTTATTTATTATTTTTATTTTTCCTTTGTTTTGTTATGTTTTACTTTGAAATAAAAGATATTTGTTAGTGATGGTTATTTTTAAATATGCTCAAAATATTTCAATATTATTTTAAGTGCCTTTAGAAGCAAATTAACTTATTTTTAGAAATAAAATAAAAATACACCAACACTGCACCAAATAAGCATATTCTTAAAAATTAATAAAATAAATAAATAAATATAATCTTAAACATGACCTAAACAAGTTTTATAAAATATTACTAACAAAAATATCCCAAATAAACTTTTAAGAATCTGTTTGCTATGTTCTTATATAGGTGTTATATAAATTTTCAAATTAGTCTTCAACTCGCCGAAATCTTTTCTAGCCGAGCACTACATATAAAATCTTCATCCCAGAGAGGAAAATTATTGCATGTGGATGAGATTGGTGTGAATTTAATGGTATTTTGATGACATTATGGTGTATACCGCCAAAATACCATCGAACCGCACCTACATTCATCACATGCAATAATACCTTATTGGAGAGCAAGGACTTCATTCTCAAATGGCACCCGAAAGCACTTAAATGGCTGCCGAAAAAGGTGGAAACACGACGGTCCTCTAGCTATCAATTAACAAAATAGTGGACAAATTTATTACATAAATAATTAAATACTATTAAAATAAAATAAACACATTATTTACAGGGCAAAAGAATTTAAAAGTAGAGGAAAATTACGCATTTAGAAAGAACTACACGTTTTGTTGGGCAGAAAGCCGCAGACAAGATGTAAGAAGATGGCTTTGGAGCTTCTGTATGACATCATTCCACCAATGACCATTCCAGTTCCGGCAATTTGCACCGCAATATAACAATGGCACATCATGACTCACCAAAAAGAACTCATTTCTCTTCAATATTTATGGAAAAAAAATACAAATTTTCAAAGTGCTCCACTTCTCCGCTGAAGCATGATTGATAGAAATTGAACACTCTGAAAATTGACAACTTTATCACTTTATATTTACACATACATCTAAAAACATTAAGAAAAAGAGGGTGGTGGGAACAGAAATAATTAAGTGCTTCTTTATATACTGGGATGATTGATAAAATCACAATGTCCTGNGAGTGCTCCACTTCTCCGCTGAAGCATGATTGATAGAAATTGAACACTCTGAAAATTGACAACTTTATCATTTTATATTTACACATACATCTAAAAACATTAAGAAAAAGAGGGTAGTGGGAACAGAAATAATTAAGTGCTTCTTTATATACTGGGATGATTGATAAAATCACAATGTCCTGCAAACAACGCATACCTACGAAAAACCATTCTTCTAAACTTGACCAGAACCCATCCTCTCCTCGGAATTCTATGCGGCTAACAAAGCAAAACGAATCAGGAAGACCAATCGGAGAAAAAAATTTAAAAAAAAAAACGATTTTTATAACGCAATAAAAGAATTTGCAGATAAAGAGGAAAGCTTTCGAGCAAAGCAATAATCACAACTCCACTTTCGTCACTTAGCTGGAGCTACTGCTGTCACCCCTTCCCTTATTGGTCAGGAAAGATCCAGAAGGAGGAGCGTAGTAGTCTAGGTACCATTTCACGAACCTTTTCAGCCCCGTCTGTAGGTTGGTGGTGGGATGGTAGCCAAGTTCCTTTTTGGCCAAATTAATGTTGGCATGGGTGAAGAGCACGTCTCCATTCCTTGGCATCTTAACAAACTTGCGCCTTGCCTTCACCTTCAGATGGCGCTCAAGGATGGAGACGAGCTCAACAACAGGTACGGGGGAGGTGTTGCCGAGGTTGAAGATACGGAGCTGGGCAGGTCTTTGCTTCATCCCGCCGCTGCCCGTACTCTTTTGTGCTGTGTCCAGAGACGCAATGGAGCCCTGTACAATGTCGTCAATATAAGTGAAATCTCGAGCAACGGTGGAGTCATCGGGACCTTGAAAGATAGTGACGGTTTTGCCTGCAAGAATGTTTCTTGTGAAAAAGAAGCAGGCCATGTCCGGCCGGCCCCAAGGACCGTATACGGTAAAGAACCGGAGGCCGGTGATGGAGAGACCATAAATGTGGTTGTAGACGTGAGCAATCTCCTCATCGGCTTTCTTTGTGGCGGCGTAAAGGGAGGCAGGGCGGTCGGTGAGATGGGACTCCGAGAAAGGAACTTGGGTGTTGAGGCCGTACACCGAAGAGGAAGAAGCCCAGACAATGGCCGGCTGGGGGTTAGCAGAGCGCGCGGTTTCGAGAATGGAGACGAAACCGGCGACGTTGCTGTGGATATACGACCCGGGATTCTTCATCGCATAGCGGACGCCGGCCTGGGCGGCGAGATGGAGGATGTGAGTGAAAGCGACGAGGTCGAAGAGCTTGCGGAGAAGAGGGCGGTCGTTGATGTCGCCCTCGACGACGAAGACGCCGGAGCGGGAAAGAAGAGCCTGACGGGCGCGCTTCAGGGAGGGGTCGTAGTAGTCATTGAAGTTATCAAGGCCGACCACGCCGTCTCCGCGGCGCNGTCAGGCTGACGACGTTAAACCAAGTGCTTTGTGGGAGGCAACCCATAATTATCAGTGTGTTTTGCTTTCAATGTTGTCTGTCTGATGTTAAGGAAATTTGGGGTAGTATTTTTTAGACTATTATGTCTAAGTATTGATTTTAAGACTTTATTTAGTGATCTAGATATGTTAAAATGAGAATTTGGATGTTAAGTTGACTGGTGTAAAATTAAGCACTAGCACTTAAGCGCGGGAGTTAAAAACTATGTGCAAAATTTGGATTCTATAAGGTTTAACCACCAATTGGTTGATTAAAATGTGTCAAGGCAGTTTTAGGACATGCCTAGAAGTTACTAGAGGGATTTAGGCATATACATAGAAGGGATTAGTGAAAGAATTTCACCTAGATCATTTTCTGCCCTAAATTCTAAGAGAGAGAGATTTTGAGAAGATGTCTTCATGGGAGATGGATTTGAAGAATAAGGAAGAGACCATGGGGAAAAGATTCATTAGTCAAAGTGCACAAGAGATGTATAACAGTTTCTTAGCTTTTAGTATTAAAGGAATATCAAAAAAGATAAACAAAATTGAGACTATCATGGCTTTACTGGAGACAAAGGTAATTGAGATTCATGCATAGCTAGAGCATATTGGATGGCAATCAAAAATGCCATTTAGCCATACTAGTTATATAGAGAAAGCAGATAAGGAGATGTATCTTAAACAGAAATGGATAGAAGAAGATAGTATCAGAGCACGTCACTACCGTCTATTTTATCAAATTTATATTCTGATTGCCCTAGGAGAGACTGATGAAAGACCGGAGTTTTTCCCAATAAATGAAGAATGGAATTAAGTTTTGTCTTAAAGTTTGTTTTTTAGGAGTCGTTGTTTAATGTGTTAAGTGTTAAATACTATTCTCGGAGTTTATCTCAGTTTGTTTAGTGTTTGTGTTTAGAAAGAGTTTCTCATCCGAGACTATTTGGAGTGAAAATTAAGTGTTATATGTATTTGTACTCGTTTGTGAATGAATGCATTTATTTATTTTTGTGAAAATTTGTGTATTTTTTTAGCCTCGAATCGACTTAATTATAGTGGAGAATTTTGAGAAAAGGGAGAGTTAAGGGAGAGGAAAATAGTCATTTAAGTGTTATGAGACCATTTAGGGGTGGTATACTTAGGCTTATAGTGCATTTTACTTATGTTCAAAAATTTCAAAAATCTTGCACTTGCGCCTTAGCACCACATTCTAGCGCTTAAATGTGATGTAAAACGAGAGACAGTCGCCTAAGTGTCACTTATCCGCGCTTAAGTACCGGTTCACGAAAACCGGTTCACAAACGATTAAAAGTGAAAAATAAACCCAAAAATTGCCATTTTTACTCTCGCCGTCAGCTTCAACCTCTCGTGTTCGTGATTTGGAAGTCTAGGGCAAGCCATTTCGTGAAGATTTCTTGGTATAATTGAGAAAAATTTGCTAGATTTGGATTTCTTGAGGTAAAAGCTTCACTTCTATGTACAAAATTTAGATTTTCACCATGTATTTTAAGTACATTTGGAAGAACCCAAAAATCACTATTCATGGTGAAAAATGAGGAAAAATCTATGGAAATTGCATAGAAAGTGTAGTTTATGCTTACAAGAGTTGAGTTTAGTAGATTAGACTTGATTTTTGAAGTTATTGTGGAATTTTATGAAATTTGCAGAATGGCGCCAAGAATGAAGAGGAGCAAAGGAAAAAAGCCACTTTGATTCGAGCAACTTCGTGAGTTCAAAAGCTCAAGATAGGTACAATGATGCTCTGCAATCACGAAAACTTATTCAGGAGTGATGTTTCAAAAATCCAGGTGGATCCGTAGAAGATCTGATTGTTCGCCGACAATGAGAATGATTCTGTTATTTTTCTGTTGTGGTCGTTATTTCTGTAGTTTGGGAGTTCTATGTTAACCTACCCGAGGCTGAAGATGATCAAGTCATGGTTAGAGGAAAATTAGTACCTTTTTTCACCAAAGATAATCAATATGTTTTACCATCTACCACCTGATACTTTGTGTTTTTATGCAAATTATAGTCCTACTAAGATGGAGCTAGATGAGATTATTTCCTATTTGACTGTTGGAGGAGGGCTCTGGAAAATTACTAATGAAAGAAGTGTCAATTTTTCCACCTCACGGTTGAGTGCACCTTCGAAGGCATGACACTATTTTATTTCAGCTCGTCTATTACCGAGAAATCATCTCAGCAAAGTTACCAGATAGAAAGCAATGTTGAACTATTATATTCAGGAAGGGAAGCTCATCAATATTGGAGCTTTGATCTATCAGACTATCATTAGTTCCGCCACTGCTGTTACTATTGCAAGTTTGGGATTTGCTTCCTTAATCTTTTCTTTATGTGAGCAGGCTGGAATGAGATATGATAGCTGGGAGGAAGTATTGTTGCCTCTAAATCCAATCACAAGTGTGAATGTGAAGTTGTATTTGGAGCATTCTATTTTTAGCTTGAGAGGAGGATTTTCAAGGAGTTGTGGAATGGCAACGTCTTCTGCTTCTACATATAGACCATCTACTTCAAGAGCTTCTACTTTTAGAGGCGAGTCTATGGAAACTAAAATTCAACTATTACAGAGGATGATGGACAATATCCACTATATTGTAGATAATGTAAGAAATTTAGAAAGCATTGCAGGTCATATTGATGGGTATTATAGAAGACAAGTGATTATGAAGAGAAATTTCATTCATCTTTGGAAAACCTCATTAGGGGTAATCAAGGTGTGCAATTTCCTCCATATCTTAGATACCCTGATTATGAGTCTACAAATGTTTAGAATAGCGGTGATTCTGAGGATGATGAGGAGGAGGACTGAGTTATTCATTTTTATGTTTGTAATATGTGTTGGACGATGTGGTTTAGACTTGCTACATTTGCATTTGTGTACCTGTTTAGACTTTGTGATGTGGTAGACTTTTGTTTAATTGTTATTGTGATGTTTTTGTTTGTTAGTATTTTCCTTTAAATTCTAGGGTAGTAATTGTTGATGTGTGTTGATTATTGTGTTAGTTAGTTAAGGATTGAACTTAATTCTATGTCTTGTGAAAGTTTAAAAATCTTGCTAACTTTAGTTTTAAATTTTAAACTCAGAAAACTGTTACCCTGTATTTTTCTTTTATCTTGTTAGTGTGTTTGTTTTTATGTTGAGATTGGAAAACAAAGTTAGTGTGTTATTTTGTTTTTATGTTTATACCCACTAGTTAGAAGTTTATTGAATCTCTACATGTTGAATTGAAATGAAAATGATAAAAAATTGATCCAAAATTAATTTTACTCATGTTTTTAATTTTTATACTTGTAGAATTAGGGTATAAAAATTCTTGTAAGTATGTTATTTCAAATTTGCATGCCTATTTATTTATATTTGCTACTAAAATGTTTAATCTTGTTAAAAATTTAAGTTTGGGGGTTGAAAAATATTTTCAAAACTTGAATTTTATTTGTCCGCAAATGTGCTACAAGTGAATTTGATTTGAAAAGAAAATTGATCACGTATATGAAGTTATATTAGGGAAGTAAAATTTGATTTTGGAAATGATTTTGAGTAATGAAGAAAAACATTCAGTTAAAATTTTTTTAGTGTAGAAAATGTTAAATATAGTGTAACTATCTTTAGTAAGAGAAATTGTATTTTTGAAAAATTTAGATATTTTGACATTTATTTTTATTACTAAAATTTCTTTTGTTAAAAATAATTTTCAAAACTAGTATTATATTTTTAAGTAAAAGATTTATATCAGGACTTTGCTTTAGGAAAGGAGAAGTGGAATTCAAAACTATTAAAGTCCTATCCAGATATAGTAATCCTTGCTTGAAAAAGAAAAGAAAAAGAAAAGAAAAAGAAAATAAAGCAAAAAAAAAAGTAAAGGAGGAGAAGCTTGAGGATTAGTGTCTAATCAAAACATGGTTCCACATTTGAACTTTTTAAAGTATAAGACTTGAGAAATTCTTAAACTTAGGGATATAATATGGTAAGTAAAATTATTTTTAATAAAAATTTTAGGTAGCGATATAAAAAAGATTAAATTCTAAATTTGGAAAATCTACAAAATTTCTGAATTATATAGAAACTCATATTTTCATATTTCTTAACATTAAAAATTTCTAAACTTTAAGTTGGTCTTATTTACTAAATATTTGTTCTAAATTGGACTACTATACTGCTAAATCTAAATTTTAATAGCTCCTAAAGAAACTCATATACATATCATACTTATTTGGTTTTTAAAGATTGAAGTGTCACTTAATTTTAAGATTGGGGGATTTTCATACACCTAAAATATATTGTGTTTTTAGACACATTTTTATACCTATTTTTGAGATATTATGCTTTAATGGAAGGTATTTGTGTGTTTTCTTTCAGGTATAAGTAAAAAAGGTAAAAAATGCTAAAATGAGTGAAAAAGGATCAAATTTGGAGCAAAAATGTGAAAATGGTGTAAAAGTGTTTTGGCGCCTAAGTGTCAGATCCGACACTTAAGTTCCACTGAAACAGAGAAGGCTGCACCTAAATGCCAGAGATCCCGCGCTTAAGCGTTAGAGGCAGTTATGTGACGGTTTACTTCATTTTATTGAATTTTAAAGGGACATTTAGGCACTTATTGCCTAAAGAGGGTGGTTATGTCCACTATAAATGAAAATATGGTTAGAAAACTTATGAAAGGAGGCATCCTTTGGAGAATACATCGAATTGAGACATATTTTGAAGAGTTATCAAGGCACCTCTTGGAGATTTATAAAAGAAGAAAGTTGAAACTTTTTGAAGTGTGCGTGAAAGTTTTAGAAGTGTTGGATAGGGGGAGTTTTAAGAGATAGTTTTGGAGAGATTTTTAGGCACCACAAATTTATTTTATCCTTTTTGTTTTTAATTTTATTGTGAGAGTCAAGAGTGTTGTAAAAGAGAAGAGATTCAAAGGAACTTCAAGAGTTTGGTGGAGGTTTGAGATTAAAGTGTTGTAAAAGAGAAGAGATTCAAAGGAACTTCAAGAGTTTGGTGGAGGATTTGAGATAAGTTTTTATCTTTTTTTTTAACTACTTTTGGTTTTAATCGAGACTTCTTGTTGGTTTGACAATGATTTCTACTTTTAAACTGAAGTGTATTAAACTACTTTTAGTTTTAATCAAGACTTCTTGTTGGTTTGACAATGATTTCTACTTTCTAAACTACTTTTGGTTTTAATCGAGACTTCTTGTTGGTTTGACAATGATTTCTACTTTTAAATTAAAAGTTTTAATCGAGACTTCTTGTTGGTTTGACAATGATTTCTACTTTTAAACTAAAAGACTACTTTTAGTTTTAATTAATGTATTGTTGGTTTGACAATGATTTCTACTTTTAAACTAAAGTATGGTTTTGTTTTCTCCATACAATATTGTTGGTTTGACAATAATTTCTTCTTTTAAACTAAAGTGTGGTTTTATTTTCTCCATAAATATTGGTTTGACAATGATTTCTACTTTTAAACTAAAGTGTGATTTTATTTTCTCCATGGATTATGAGATTTGACAATGATTTCTACTTTTAAACTAAAGTGTGGTTTTGTTTTCTCCATGGATTCTGAGTTAAAATGTGGTTTTGTTTTCTCCATGGATTCTGAGTAGTTTTCTTTATCTTTCTTGTTAAAATGATAAATGTGGTTTTGTTTTCTCCATGGATTCTGAGTAGTTTTCTTTATCTTTCTTCTTAAAATGATAAATGGTTTTATTTTCTCTATAGATTCTGAGTAGTTTTCTTTATCTTTCTCCTTAAAATGATAAGTAATTAAAAGTTTTGGATGGAAGTTGTGGACACTATTAATCTTTAATGTTGGAAGAAGTTGTGATGATTTAAATTCATGTACTTCATTTACTTCTTAATTTGGCCTATCCAGAAGTTAAAATTTATTGTGATAATATGTAAGAAGCGGGCTGGTATTGCCTCAATCAACAATTGAAAAGAATCACATGAGGTTGTATAAATTAAAATGTAATTTATATGATTGAGTGCAAATAAATATGGAAATAAACTTTGAATGGTGTAGAGTTATAGGACTTTAATGTGACAGGTTAAAGCCCCCAACTTGGTTTATTATTTTAGGTTCTGATACGATATTAGCTCTAAGTGGAGGGAATCGAGGGAACTCTAGAGTGAGAGCTGGTATCTTCCCTACCTAGCCGGTCTTCAGAACAATTCAAACTTTAAATTAGTCAATGTTCTTTATAGAATCTCTAGTAAGGGTAAAGAATATTATTACTGATTGAATTTTATTTATAGAAACTCTCCATTTGGCACAACACAATTTGCGTACTACCACAACAGAATTCTTATACTTATTACTGATTTTTGATAAGGAGAAAAATATTTTCATATCAAGTATTTTTCTTTTACATAAATATAAGTTATCTTTAGAAGTTTTATTGTTTTGTCAAAACTTCAAAAATACCAAAAAGAATTGAATTTTACTTATTGAGAAAATATCTATAGTTTAAGTAATTGTGTTTTTAAAATAAAAAGTTTGTGCATATTGCATATTTTTCCTGTGGGTTCGATATTCAGGTCTTAATCAAAAAGTTTTATATTACTTGATAACGATACTATACTCGCGTAGTATCTCAATATATATATAAATTAAAAAGTTAAATTCTTATTTTCTCCAGGATTAAGTTTTTGGTTCTGTTGCAAAGTAAGATTACATAAGTGAAAAAGATCATTATCATTTTTATACTGTTGCATATAGACAGTCGGGATGACCCACAAACTATATGAGATCTAACATCTTGAGAAGATTCAACATTAGTATTTTGTCATAAGAGAAATTCACTCACCTAAACTTCTAAAATGGCACTAAGTGCCTTCGGCCTTGAGGGCATTCATACCATCTTTAGGGGGGCCATGGCTTTTGAGAACACCTTAACCAATTACAAAACACTTCTTATTGCATGATCAAAAAATTATATCAGTCAAATATTGAGTGCATGTTTGAGAAAAACTTTTCTTAAAAGAAAATAGACTAAACATTTTGGGGCTGTTCTAGATTAGAATAATTATTTATTTATTTATTTTATTATTTTAGTTTATATTTTGATAAGAAATAAATTATATTATTTTACTTATTTTTATAATGATGGCTGCAATTGCCAACAAGATAACGGAGATGGTCGATTACACAACAATAATAGTGATAATGATGACTTTTGTTGGCGGTCGAGGGTTAAATGCTAATCTGCTAATGATGATAGTTATTTTTCAAAATAACTTGATCTTTTTTTGTAAAAATAAAACAAAAAATAGTTAAAACACGCAAAAGGTGTTGTTTTGGATAGGGTTGTAAATGAGCCGAGCTTTAGTGAGCTCAGGCTTGGCTCGTATTCGGCTCATTCGAAATTGTTCATATTCGAAATCGGCTCATGTTCGAAACCGGCTCGTTAACAGTATGTTTTTGTTTGGCTCGATTTAAATATTTGTGTTCGTGTTCAGCTCGAAATTAGCTCGTTAAAATTAAACTGAAAAAATAGATGTAGAATGTTAAATTTGAACCAGGACCAAATGTATACTAAAGAAGACACATAACCACATTACCACACGAACAATTATGTTTTAAACTTATATATATATATATATATATANTTTGTTGTGAGAAAATGTAAGAATCAGACTGGTATTGTCTCAGTCAACAATTGGAAAGAGTCACATTAGGTTGTATGAATGAGAATGTAATTCATATGATTGAGTGCAAATAAATAGAGAAATAAACTTTGAAGGGTATAAAGTTAGAGGACTTTAATATGACAGGTTAAAGCCCCCAAATTGGTTTATTATTTTAGGTTTTGATACGAGATGTTAGCCCCCTGGTGGAGGGAATTGAGGGAACTATAGAGTGAGAGCTGATATTTATTTCCTGCCTAGTATGCCTTCAGAACTATTCAAAATTTAAATTAATCAATGTTCTTTATAACATCTTTAGTAAGGGTAAATAATATTATTGCTTATATTTGACACAACACAATTTGCGTTCTACGACAACAGAATTCCTATACTTATTACTGATTAATGATAAGGAGAAAGATATTTTCATATCAAGTGCTTTTCTTTTACATAAACTCAAGTTATCTTTAGAAGTTTTATTATTTTGTCAAAATACAAAAATACCAAAAAGAATTGAATTTTACTTATTGAGAAAATATCTATAGTTTAAGTAATTAACTTACTTTTAGAAACAAAATAAAAATACACCAACACAGCACCAAATAAGCATATTTTAAAAATAATAAAATAAATAAATAAATATAATCTTAAACATGCCCTAAACAAGTTTTATAAAATATTACTAACAAAAATATCCCAAATAAACTTTTAAGAAGTTTTGTTTGCTATGTTCTTATATAGGTGTTATATAAATTTTCAAATTAGTCTTCGACTCGCCGAAATCTTTTCTAGCCGAGCACTACATGTAAAATCTTCATCCCAGAGGAAAATTATTGCATGCAGATGAGATTAGTGTGAATTTAATGATATTTTGATGATATTATGGTGTATACCGCCAAAATACCATCGAACCGCACCTCCGTTCATAACATGCAATAATACCTCATTGGAGAGCAAGGACTTCATTCTCGAATGGCACCCGAAAGCACTTAAATGGCTGCCGAAAAAGGTGGAAACACGACGGTCCTCTAGCTATCAATTAACAAAATAGTGGCCAAATTTATTACATAAATAATTAAATGTTATTAAAATAAAATAAGCACTTTATTTACAGGGCAAAAGAATTTAAAAGTAGAGCAAAATTACGCATTTAGAAAGAACTACACGTTTTGTTGGGCGGAAAGCCGCAGACAAGATGTAAGAAGATGACTTTGGAGCTTCTGTATGACATCATTCCACCAATGACCATTCCAGTTCCGGCAATTTGCACCGCAATATAACNTTTAAAAATAATAAAATAAATAAATAAATATAATCTTAAACATGCCCTAAACAAATTTTATAAAATATTACTAACAAAAATATCCCAAATAAACTTTTAAGAATCTTTGTTTGCTATGTTCTTATATAGGTGTTATATAAATTTTCAAATTAGTCTTCAACTCGCCGAAACCTTTTCTAGCTGAGCACTACATGTAAAATCTTCATCCTAGAGAGGAAAACTATTGCATGCGGATGAGATTCGTGTGGATTTAATGGTATTTTGATGATATTGTGGTGTAGAGGACCTACCTTCATCACATGCATTAATACCTCATTGGAGAGCAAGGACTTCCACTAGCCATCAATTAACAAAATGGTGGCCAAATTTATTACATAAATAATTAAATACTATTAAAATAAAATAAACACATCATTTACACGGCAAAAGAATTTAAAAGTAGAGCAAAATTACGCATTTAGAAAGAACTACTCGTTTTGGTGGGCAGAAAGCCGCAGACAAGATGTAAGAAGATACGAAAAAATATTACATCAGTACTACGCACGTAGAGTAACGTGCGTACCTAATGAAATCACGCCACGGTACCCCGCGCGACGCAGAAAAAAACCGGCGCAGTAACACGGGGAATATTCTCCCCCGTGTTATTCATGTGTTATTGTGTGTTATTCATGTGTTATTGTATCCTGAGAATATTCCTGGTGTTATAATAACACAATAACACATGAATAACACATGAATAACACATGAATAACACACAATAACACAAGAATAACACGGGAGAGAATATTCATCCGTGTTACTGCGCCGTTTTTTTTCTGTCGGGAATATTTCTCGTGTTATTCAAGTGTTATTGTGTGTTATTCATATGCTATTGTATCCTGAGAATATTCTTGGTGTTATAATAACACAATAACACATCAATAACACATGAATAACATGCAATAACACATGAATAACACGCAATAACACATGAATAACACAGGAGGGAATATTTTCCGTGTTACTGCGCCGTTTTTCTTACTCCGTCGCGCGAGATGTCGTGGCGTGTTTTGATTGACCACGCACTTAAAAATAATACTGATGTAATATTTCTTCCTGTATGACATCATTCCACCAATGGCCATTCCAGTTCCGGCAATTTGCACCGCAATATAACAATGGCACATTATGACTCACCAAAAACAACTCATTTCTCTTCAATATTTATGGAAAAAAAATACAAATTTTCAAAGTGCTCCACTTCTCCGCTGAAGCATGATTGATAGAAAATGAACACTCTGAAAACTGACAACTTTATCATTTTCTATTTACACATACATCTAAAAACATTAAGAAAAAAAGGGTGGTGGGAACAGAAATAATTAAGTGCTTCTTTATATACTGGGATGATTGATAAAATCACAATGTCCTGCAAACAACGCATACCTACGAAAAACCATTCTTCTAAACTTGACCAGAACCCATCCTCTCCTCGGAATTTTATGCGGCTAACAAAGCCAAACGAATCAGGAAGACCAATCAGAGAAAAAATTTTAAAAAAAAAACGATTTTTATAACGCAATAAAAGAATTTGCAGATAAAGAGGAAAGCTTTCGAGCAAAGCAATAATCACAACTCCACTTTCGTCACTCAGCTGGAGCTACTGCTGCCACCCCTTCCCTTATTGGTCAGGAAAGATCCAGATGGAGGAGCGTAGTATTCTAGGTACCATTTCACGAACCTTTTCAGCCCCGTCTGTAGATTGGTGGTGGGATGGTAGCCAAGTTCCTTTTTGGCCAAATTAATGTTGGCATGGGTGAAGAGCACGTCTCCATTCCTTGGCATCTTAACAAACTTGCGCCTTGCCTTCACCTTCAGATGGCGCTCAAGGATGGAGACGAGCTCAACAACAGGTACGGGGGAGGTGTTGCCGAGGTTGAAGATACGGAGCTGGGCAGGTCCTTGCTTCATCCCGCCGCTGCCCGTACTCTTCTGTGCTGTGTCCAGAGACGCAATGGAGCCCTGTACAATGTCGTCAATATAAGTGAAATCTCGAGCAACGGTGGAGTCATCGGGACCTTGAAAGATAGTGACGGTTTTGCCTGCAAGAATGTTTCTTGTGAAAAAGAAGCAGGCCATGTCCGGCCGGCCCCAAGGACCGTATACGGTAAAGAACCGGAGGCCGGTGATGGAGAGACCATAAATGTGGTTGTAGACGTGAGCAATCTCCTCATCGGCTTTCTTTGTGGCGGCGTAAAGGGAGGCAGGGCGGTCGGTGAGATGGGACTCCGAGAAAGGAACTTGGGTGTTGAGGCCGTACACCGAAGAGGAAGAAGCCCAGACAATGGCCGGCTGGGGGTTAGCAGAGCGCGCGGTTTCGAGAATGGAGACGAAACCGGCGACGTTGCTGTGGATATACGACCCGGGATTCTTCATCGCATAGCGGACGCCGGCCTGGGCGGCGAGATGGAGGATGTGAGTGAAAGCGACGAGGTCAAAGAGCTTGCGGAGAAGAGGGCGGTCGTTGATGTCG
>JXCR01051917.1:46632-101390 GCA_002079205.1 Phalaenopsis hybrid cultivar
CCGCGGCGCTTGAGTGCGTTGCTGGCATGGGAGCCGATGAAACCAGCGGCGCCTGTGACGAGAACGGAAATGCCGAATGGGCGACGCCGGATGCGCGCGGAGGCGAGCACGCGTTTCTCCCATTTGGGATCACCCCAGGTGGGGGAGGAGGAGGTGCGGAGGGAGCGGCGTTCAGTCGCGGAGTAGGAATGCGACGAAGCGGATGAAGGCGAAGAGAAACTCGGGAAAGCAATGAAGATAAGCAAGAGAACGGTGGCCGCAACGACGGTCCAGAACAGAAACTTGTGGAGAGAGGAGCAGTACCATCGAAAGAGGAGGAGGAGGCGCAGATGATGGTGGTGAGGTTTCTCCGACTTGAACTTTCCGGGAGATGAGGGCAGACCGTCGTCCATGTAGGAAATNTTTGGGATCACCCCAGGCGAGGGAGGAGGAGGTGCGGAGGGAGCGGCGTTCAGTCGCGGAGTAGGAGTGCGACGAAGAGGAGGAAGACGAAGAGAAATTCGGGAAAGCAATGAAGATAAGCAGGAGAACGGTGGCAGCAACGACGCTCCAGAACAGAAACTTGTGGAGAGAGGAGCAGTACCATCGAAAGAGGAGGAGGAGGCGCAAATGATGGTGGTGAGGTTTCTCCGACTTGAACTTTCCGGGAGATGAGGGCAGACCGTCGTCCATGTAGGAAATGGATTTCTCAGCTCCGAAAATCACAAGAAGACGACAAGAAGAAATTGGAATGGAAGGAGAAAAGAGAAAAATAGAATTCGACTCTTCGCTCCTCGCGCGGATCCCTTTCTCCTTCCTTCCTTCCTCCTATTCGAAGCGACCGTTCTGCTCCGTCTTCCATGTCCACAAACTGTTCGATTTTATGCCTGTAAAAGGATGGGGAAGGTAATAACGACCGTCCATCTATTCTGGGATGGGGTAAGACCGAGCGGTTGAAGGAGCTCTTGACGGTGAAAAATTATTGTTTAGGGTATACCGTCAAGACCCTCAAATATTTTAGAGAGCCTCACTTTAACCAAAAAAATACAAAAAAAAAAATATTTCAATAATTCAGACCGGACACCGCACACAATTTCACATGCGATGCGAACGTAACAAGCGCTCCTTGATGGAAGAGGGCGTTATAATATTTATAATTTTAGGCTTGGTTAGTTAAAGAGAGAAAAGAAGGAAAAATTATTCCATACGAGTCGGTCACCGCACACATCTTGCGTACGGTGTCCGATCAGATGATTTATGGTCAGGATGTATTTCGGTGGGCCCCACCTAATTTTTTTTTTATGTATATGTATAAAAAACTGAAATAATCCTGACCGTAGATCACTGTGATCCCTCCGTATGTAATAATTTCTCGAAAAGAAGGGGGATGAAATGGAGGGTGGGAATGAAACGATAAGATCGGGAGGGTAGTTGCTGCTCGTCTAACTGTTTCTAAGTTGAATGCTTTTTATATTTGATAAGTTAAGTCTAATAAAATAAAATAAATATCTATTTCACAGCATAAGAAATATCATTATCGTTAGCTTTTAGAAATGAATTATACCTAGTAAACTAACCTAGGGATTCTAGACTGTACTAATCTAGGGTGTGTATGGTCTTAGATTTTCATCTAGCTTAGCTATCCTAAAGTCACAACTTGGGGCTATTCTAGGGTGTGGTTCGAAGAAAAAATAGAGTCTCACTTTAAGGTTTTAAAGGATTTGATGATTATTAGGCGTTTTGTTTTCTCCTAATTTTATCAGTAAAGGAGACAAATCATGGTTTTTCTAAGTGTTGTTTGATTGTTTTTCTATTCTAAGTGTAGTTTTGGTCAAATTGTCTATCACAATATTTTTTTGTTCTCATCTCTAAGTTTGTTTTCTCCCTAAGGTTTTGATACTGGTTGAGATAGTATATTCTAAGCAAATAAGATTAAATCTCTTAAATTAAAGTCTTTAAATTTAAGATTTATTTATATTCTTATTTAGATAATGAAAATATATTTTTCATAAAAAACTTGAATTTTCTAAAGTAATTTAATCATTCAAATGTTTGTGAGATACAAGCTTATCTTCTACATGAATNAATTTCTCAGCTCCGAATATCACAAGAAGCCAACAAGAAGAAATTGGAATGGAAGGAGAAAAGAGAAAAATAGAATTTGACTCTTCGCTCCTCGCGCGGATCCCTCTCTCCTTCCTTCCTTCCTCCTATTCGAAGCGACCGTTCTGCTCCCTCTTCCATGTCCACAAACTGTTCGATTTTATGCCTGTAAAAGGATGGGGAAAGTAATAACGACCGTCCATCTATTCTGGGATGGGTAAGACCGAGCAGTTAAGGAGCTGTTGATGGTGAAAAATTATTGCTTAGGGTATCCCATCAACACCGTCAAAAGCAGGCCTCACTTTAATAAAAAAAAACACAAAAAGATATATTTTAAAGACACCGCACATAATTTTACGTGCGATGCGAAGGCAATAAGCGCTCCTTGATATTTATAATTTTAGGCTTGGTTAGTCAAAGAGAGAAAAGAAGGGAGATGAAATGGAGGGTGGGAATGAAACGATAAAAGTGATCGGGAGGGTCGTTGCTTGTCACAGACAAATAGTCTCACATTGGCTAGGTGTAGGGCCGAAAAGCAGTATTTAAGTCCTGGGCTACCCACCACCCATAAGGGCTTTTTTGGGAGGTGACAAGTGGTATCAGAGCAGACTACTGCCTATCAGGTGTGTGAACTCTCCATGGTCCAGTGGGACCCTCAGTGGAGTCAATCTGTGACGAGGGCGTCACGTGATTGGGTGGAGGAGAATGTCTCAGATAAATAGTTCCACATCAGCTAAGTGTAGGGCCGAAAAGCAGTATTTAAGTCCTGGGCTACCCACTACCCATAAGGGCTCTTTTGGGAGGTGACATGCTGCTCGTCTAACTGTTTATAAGTTGAATGCTTTTTATATTTGAGATGAATAGTTTACACATGATTTCAACACTTCCTCATATTTAAAATAATAATAATAATACTATAAGTTAAAATTTAAATAAATATCTATTTCACAGCATAAGAAATATCATTATCGTTAGCTTTTAGAAATGAATTATACCTTCTCATACATAGGTTTATACCATCAAAGTGTTATAAATATCACATTTTGGGTGTTAGATTTGTAAATAAAAAAAAATATTTGTGATGTATGTTTGTAAATTACTGTAATATAAATTGAATCATATATTGATGGTTTTAAAGTAATTTATTGTCCTGCATGAACGTTGAACACCGTCATGTAAAGTAGAAATCATAACGTCCTTTAATTTGAAGAATCCAACATACAATCAAACAAAATCATAAGGTGAAAAAGCCATCTCAATTGTTTACTAACAAGAAACAAACGATTCTTTTGGCCTACAATTTTTTTTAACTTTAGATATAGGATTCATTTGATTAGGCACAGGTCTCCATGAATTTTTTATAAGATAAATTCTAGAGTTAAATTTAAAATTATTTCAGCACCAATTTTTAGAGAGGTATCGTCAAATTGAAAGCATTGAAAATACAAATCCAACAACACTGAAATTGATTTGATTCGAGTCAATTGAGTCTAATTTAAGCATTTAAAAGAATAGTCAAGAGTTTCAATATAGTAGATGGAATGCCAAATGCTTTATGAATTTGACATGTATATAGTTGAATTGATCAGCATATTGAGAGGAATACAAAAGCCCTTTGTCATTCAATTTTGAGGACATTAAGACACTTAAATGATAAAAGGATAACTCAAGCTCAAAAGAATTGACACAGATGGTCAGATGGGTTATTTTATGATTTTGGCCAAATTTACCTTAATGCTTCTCTCAACATTTATAAATAGATTCACATTTTCTATATGGAGGAGAAAAATTAGCTCTTGGTTAAATATAACTCGTGAAAGAGCTTGACGTTAACGACCAATAACATATGTCAACTACCACTAGTGGTTGTTATATCTCAATTACTATCATACGACTATTGTTTTCTTACCACTAGCTTAAGGATTTTGTTGTATAGTTAATGCTTTAATGTCCTCTTCAGTTAAGCAAAAGAGTGATGGTGGGTTTTTTATTTTTTGTTGGTAGCCACCATAGACCTTGAAAACTTTATATCTAAATGATCGGATATGACATTCGAAGAATAATATACCATCCCAAACAATTTAAATACTATCATGAAAAATCTTTGTGATTTATGGATCTGTGGAACTAGGATGCTTCCCTTACCTTACGGGTGTAAGATAAGGTTTATTTTATTTAGGTGTCACGTATCCCTATGAATGGTCTCTCTCATAGTTAATTACATCTCAAGAATTACCCCTGAGAGCAATCTTTATTTTCGTTATGCCTTATATTTCTCGAATTCATTATGAATGTCTATAGACTGAAAGGGTTTGAAGACTTTGATAGAAGAGAAATTTTTGGACAAAGGTTAACTTCACTTGAGTTTTAAAAAAGGTTTACCCTTAAGGTTAAGCCCAACTGTTGACAATTAGAGTGATCATATAAGGATCAAGTATGACAAATAAATTTGGTTATGGATTAGATTTGATAATAATGGATTTGAATGGATTGGGTCATAATAGGATTTTGATAGGATTGGGTTAAGCTTGATAGGATTGGGTTAAATTTGATAGGATTTGGTTGAGTTTGATAGGATTGGATTAAATTGATAGGATTAGATATAGTTTGAATTTAATAAAGTTAAATTGATATAAGCATATCCTAGTCTAAAGGGTAGAAAAGGGTAATAGATTTCTAGATGGAGGTGAAGCCCTAACTTAAACAAGTCTAAATAGGAGGTTGTTGGTGGAATAACCTAAATTTAGAGGAACACCCCAGTCAAGATGCACTACTTTCCATCATCTTGAGTACATTGGTAACCTCAGATTATTAAGCAATAAAATAATAGGAATTCTCTCTTAGTGTCATGTCAATTACTTAAGGTAGTCCTTACTTGCAATAAAATGACTTTAAGTATCTTTGTCCATATCATGGGCTACTTCATTCTAGGATACAATTATAGTATGAGGGGGTCGGTTAAATTGTTTTGTATGTCCTAATCCTTAAATATTTTAATTGAGTACCTAGTAAACTAACCTAGAGATTCTAGACTGTACTAATTTAGGGTGTGTATGGTCCTAGATTTTCGTCTAGCTTAGCTATCCTAGGTTCACAACTTGGAGCTATCCTAGGGTGTGGTTAAAAGAAAAAATAGAGTTACTCACTTTAAGGTTTTAAGGGATTTGCTAATTATTAGGTGTTTTGTTTTCTCCTAATTTTATCAGTAAAGGAGACAAATCATGGTTTTTCTAAGTTTTGTTTGATTGTTTTTCTATTCTAAGTGTAGTTTTGGTTAAATTGTATATCGCGATATTTTTTTGTTCTCGTCTCTAAGTTTATTTTCTCCCTAAGGTTTTGATTCTGGTCGAGATAGTATATTCTAAGTAAATAAGATTAAATCTCTTAAATTAAAGTCTTCATATTTAAGATTTATTTATATTCTTATTTAGATAATGAAAATATATTTTTCAGTCAAAACTTGAATTTTCTAAAGTAATTTAATCATTCAAATGTTTGTGAGATACAAGCTTATCTTCTACATGAATTATTTAAATTAAGATGACCCAAGACATAAATACTCAAAAGTCTAAGGGTACAAAATCATACGTTTCTGGGAAAAAATGTATTCATTTTTCTAGTCATATATTATGGTGAATAAGTCTTACATAGGCTAAGCAAGTGACAAAGAGCCTGACAAGCTTATATATATGTTTTTAATCCCTATTATCCTTTCTCCAGGTGCACTCGCACCCTGGGGTCTTATGCAAGTGTATGTGGCATATCAGTAATATTGGGTTTTGAGTCTGGAATGTTGATCCCAAAAGGAATGAGGGAATCAGACTTAAGAGAAGTTCTAGTCTACTAGGTTTAGTTCTTAGCATGAAATTTAGATTAGGGTAATGCTCTACAAACTAATACTATGGTATTGCAATATGTTTTAAGAGTTACCTTTCCTAACAATGATATAAGTGGAGTGTAAGAAATGTAAACTGTCAATTTTAAATCTGGTTAGTGACAAATAAGAGCAACTCTCTTCTTTGCCCTCTCTCGAGTACATAAAAAAGTTTGATTAAATTAGCTTTAATTCCTTAAATCCCAACTTTAACCCATGAAAGACTTTTTTCCTAATATTTGCATCCCACTACAAAGTACTTGCACCATACCCTATAGATCAATGTGAATAACCTAGTTGTTTTACCATATCTCTCCTGAGTCATTATAAAACACAACACATTTTAACAATTCACTTGGCCAAAATAAAAAGTAAATGTAGAATCAAAGCTTACTTGTCACATCATGAACTTAAAAATAATTTTAAATTCATTTTGCACTTCTACCCATCTTACTTAATCAGCAGAAGTAAAAGTTAAAAAGAACTACGCATAAAGCATGTAGAACACACCACAAAGCATCATTGGAAACAAGAAATTTCACAAAATAATCGTGTTTACAGAAATGCAATAAGAAAAATACACAATACCTAGCTTTATCTCCATTAAAAAACTCTGAGAATGCTCCCCCAACAATCTCCTGATCCCTTTTTGCTCTCCAGAATACTCTTTTCATAACTCAAATTCCTCACCAAAACACCAAGAAAAACTTATCTTACTCAATCCTCTAGCAAACCTTGTCACTTCTTTTCTAGATACCTCCAATAGGATGTATAAACTCCTTATTAAAGCTCCTTGTCTGGTTGAGTAACTCCGCACGAACTAGGGTAGAACTATCAAAAACTACCTCCAGCAGTTGTTGGCGCCTAGGAATCAGAGATCTGGCGCCTAAGCGTTAAGCTCTCTATTTGCAGAAATCAATAGGAGCAACTTGGCGCCCATGGGTTTGGCACTTAGGAGCTAGTAAGGTTGTGCCTTATATCCCAATGACTGGCACTAAGACACAAGTTTCTGGGGTTGGTAGGGTAAAGACTGAAACCCAAGGGTCTAGTGCTTAGGCACTAGTCTCATGTGAGCTCCTTTGCTCCAAGTCTCTTCCACTTTGCTCCATGTCTCTTCCACTTTGCTCCACTTTTAATATCTGTTATACCTGAAAGAAAAGCATAAAAGTACATTTCTTTAAAGTGTAATTTCATCCATAAAAATAGAAAAAAATGTAGGGTATAAAAGATTCTTTTCTACACATCAAAATCCTCCAAAATTAAAGATTACCCATCCTCAAGTAACACCAAAATTTAAATATCAAATTTGTTAATTTGAGAGAATGGGTTTCATAAAAACTATCAATAACTATGCATCAGGAATTTCATTGTGTAAAATAGGATAACTCTATTAAACAAGTCTAGCCTTATGGTATAAAAATCCTTGCATCCAACCAAGAATACCTGATTTCCTATTTAATTCAAAAAGAAATGAACACTTGTTAAACATAATATCCTAGATGGTAGAAAAATAGAATTTAAGCACTCTCCTTTTAAAAAATAATGATTTACTCATACATCCTAGATATTAATAAGCATAGGAGTGTATTAAAGTTTTAAATTTAAAAAGAATCTAGTGAAACTAATTTTTGATAAGACTTCTCCTAAAGTTTCTCCTCACATTATGTATTCTTTGTAATCTCCTTTCTTGCGTTGGGATGTAAATTTAAATCCTTAGCATAAATTTATAAGGATTAATATATCTGGATATGTCTTTTAATAGTTTTGAATTTCACTATCATTTCTCTAAAATAATACACTCCACACTCTTACACTTTTAATTTATTTTCAAAAATTTAAAAAGTATAAGTTCAAAATATAATTTTATGGAGGCTCAATTCTTATGAAGTTTAAATTTAAATATACCTAAATCAATAAGTATATCAATCTTTCAAAAAAGAAATTGTTAATTCATTTTTCTACATGTTGAATTACAAATTAACTTTACACTAGTGTAGTCTCATTTAGATAGAGTTTAAAATAAGTAAATAATATCTTGCCCCTCTCAATATTGTGAAATTTTAAATTTTAATCCCAACACGTCAAATCTACTAAAACATGACAATTCAGATTCAGGATACCGAGGGTAAATAAATTTAATCTTATAAAAGATTTCTTTCCCAACCCCCCCTCCCCCCGCTCCAAGCATGATTTTTATCAAATATAGCAAATAAAAAACATGAATATAAATGGGGAGAATATAGTACAAAAATACTTCCTCCCACATGTATCTATCATCAAGATTAAATAGGAAAGATCAAATATGCAGTAGCAAGTAAATCCAACCTAAATATAAATATAAATGAAACTATACCAGGAAATCTAGATAGTACAACAGGGAAATAACAACATGTTACACAATAATACAAACTAGTGATGCACGGGTGGAGCTAGTAGCACTAATAATAAATATGCAGCTCAATCCCAATAAAAATAAATTCAGTATAAATAATTTTATCTTTAAAAATCTGTAAGCTACCAAACTCTTAATAATAACACAAGTATATGTATCACTCAAGTAATAAATAACTCTAATTGAGTCCTAAGTATCGATCCCACAGGGAGTTGGAAATTCTTATGGTTATAAAGTCAAACACAATATTCAAACTATAAAACTTAAGTAAGCAAAACAAATCTAAATTAAATTTAATGTGTGCTAAATGAAATGCATTTAAAAGAACTAAGTTAACTAGACTAATTGCTAAACTTCAAAAGTAAACTTATAAAGACTAAACAAAGTTTTGAAACGAAGAGTTCAAATTTAAGAAATCATCATTCCCCTTTACAATGAGTTTATGGAATGTGAAAAAATCAAAATCATTTAAAATACATATAAAATTGTATTGTGTCAAATAGAAGCAATCCTATTATTTACCCTTTGAGAGTCCATAAAGAAAATTGACTAATCTAGAGTTTGGTCCCTAAATTCATAGTTAGGTAGAGAGGAAACTGACTTTCACTCCAAAGCTCTCACTTCTCCTTCATCTTAGGGCTAACAATCTCGCTATAGTTTCCAAGCAACTGAACCAAATTGGGGATTTTAATTTTTCACTTTAAAATATCCAATTTTGAGCCCATCAAAGTATTTTTCTTATTTATTTGCATGCAACCCCATAAATTACAGTCTCACCATGAAATTGAATGTGACTCTTACCTTGTTGTAGAAAGCATAACTTTTTCGGATCGTAGTTTCTCAATAAATTTTAACATTTTAATTGCCCAGATGGAGAAGTAAATGAAAATCAGAGTTCGAATCATCACAATTTATTGACATTTAAAACCTTACAAAACAAAACTAATTCTTCACAAAACCATATCTCATTTTAGGGAGAAAGATAAAAGAAAACTACTCAGAATTCATGAAAAGACAAAACACAGATTTCATATATTAAAACAAGTTTACAAAACAATGAAAGAAAAGAACACAACTTATCTAATACTTCTTCCCAAGCAAATCCCTAGAAGTTCCCTTTAAGTGCTTTCTCTCTTGACAATCACACTCAATTCTCTCTTATAATTGTAATGAAGAAGAAATCTCTAACATTCTCTCTCCTCTTACAATCCTAGAAGAAAATCCTCTCTCCTCTCTCATGCCAAAACCTTTCTCTCTATCTCACACCCTCCCTTCTTCTCTAGACTTCTCTCTTTTTAATTAGGGCCAATTTTCTTTCAAAAGGAATTCAAAATTCTCTCCAATTTTCCCCCCAAAAGTCACATCTTTTTGCACAAACAGGTAAGTCCCTTCATACAAGAGAGATATCACTTCATTAAAAAGCCTTCCAAAGTGTTCGGATGCATTGCACCACTCCATGGGACGTTTGAATTGCTAAAATCATCTTACCAATCAAATAATTGATTTAACCTATAAACTATCAACTATGAATGAAGAAGTATTATGTCATACTACACCTAACTATGGGCCATCCATCATCTCCATCATGTAAATCTCACATCATTGAGCTATATAGACGGCCACCATATTGTATTAAAGTCATTTTGCATTCCTCTTTGGTACCCAACAAAGGAGAGATCATCTCAAACCCTATAAATAGATATGATCTCTTGCCCTTATGGGAGATTTGATCAAAACTCTCTCATTTCTCCTAAACCAAAAGTGCATTAATCCTCTACACTTTCTCTACAGCTTGCTAAGATTATGAACCCATGAACAATAAAAAATTCAACACTAACCCTTTCTTATGCATTCATATATCTAACATCTAAATTTTATTGTTTACATTTACATTACCCACAAGTAATNAATTTTCATTTAGTTCTAGTAAATTAAGATCATTTTTTATACAATAAGCCCANGTATTATTTTCATTTATTTCTTTATTATATCATTGTATATGCTTTTTTATAAGTGCTATACACTTTTCATAACATGATATCTAAATCTTAATTTATTACCTTTCTTGATTGCGAAAAATTTTCAATCTGTAAGCACAACAAAGTTTTGAGTAGTTAACAAAAATTTGGTTTGGTGAAAACAATACAACTTCAACAACAACAACAACTACAACAAAGCCTTAATCCCACTACGTGGGGTCGGCTACATGAATCCTTTTTCTCCATTGCATCCTGTTTAGTGTCAAATTTTCATTTAGTTCTAGTAAATTAAGATCATTTTTTATACAATAAGCCCAAGTTTTCCTAGGTCTACCTCTGCCTTTCATAACACAAGTCGAATCTAAAACATCCTCCTAATCGGATCATCAGATGGTCGACGTTTAATGTAACCAAACCATCTAAGACGACTTTCCTCCGTCATAGGAGTTACACCAACCCTATCACGGATATATTCATTTCGCATTTTGTCTCTAAGTGTAAAGTCACTCATCCACCTAATCATTCTTATCTCAACAACACTTAACTTATTATTATGCTTCTCTTATAAAGGCCAACATTCAGCGTCATAGAGCATTGCAGGTCTCACCACAATCTTATAAAATTTCCCTTTCAGTTGAAGCAGTACTTTTCTATCACACACAAAGGCCCGAAGCATTCCTCCACTTCAACCAACCAACTTGAATTCTACTATTAACATCCCCATCTATATTACCATCACTTTGAACAACGGACCCAAAGTATCTAAATCATTCACACCTTCTAATAATTTGATCACCCAAAGTCACACTTCTGTCACTAGAGCTACTACTACTACTAAAATTACATTTCATGTATTCAGTTTTAGTTCTACTTAAATGAAGGCCTTTAGACTCCTCCAACGTAGACCTCCATAGTTCAAGTTTTTTCTGGGCTTTTTCTTTCGTTTTATCCACGAGAAGGATATCATCAGCAAAAAGCATACACCAAGGTACATCCTCCTGTNTAAATGGGGAGAAAATAGTACAAAAATACTTTCTACCACATGTGTCTATCGTCAAGATTAATAGGTATAAATAGGAAAGAGCAAATATGTAGTAGCAAGTAAACCTAAACTAAACATGAATATAAATGAAACTACACCAGGAAATCTAGATAGTACAACAGGGAAATAACAACATGTTACACAATAATACAGAATAGTGATGCACAGGTGGAGCTAGTAGCACTAATAGTAAATATGCAGCTCAATTCCAATAAAAATAAATTCAGTATAAATAATTTTATCTTTTAAAATCTGTAAGCTACCAAACTCTTAATAATAACACAAGTATACGTATCACTCAAGTAATAAATGACTTTAATTGAGTCCTAAGTATCGATCCCACAGGGAGTTGGAAATCCTTATGGTTATAAAGTCAAACACAATATTCAAACTATAAAACTTAAGTAAGCAAAACAAATCTAAAGTAAATTTAATATATGTTAAATGAAATACATTTAAAAGAACTAAGTTAACTAGACTAATTGCTAAACTTCAAAAATAAACTTATAAAGACTAAACAAAGTTTTGAAACGAAGAGTTCAAATTTAAGAAATCATCATTCTCCTTTACAATGAGTTTATAGAATGTGAAGAAATTAAAATCATTTAAAATACATATAAAATTGTATTGTGTCAAATAGAAACAATCATATTATTTACCATCTGAGAGTGCATAAAGAATATTGACTAATCCAGAGTTTGGTCCCTAAATTTATAGTTAGGTTAAGAGGATACTGACTTTCACTCCAGAGCTCTCACTTCTCCCTCGTCTTAGGGCTAACAATTTTGTTATAGTTTCCAAGCAACTGGACCAAATTGGAGATTTTAATTTGTCACATTAAAATCTCCAATTTTGAGCCCATCAAAGTATTTTTCCTATTTATTTGCATGCAACCCCATGAATTGTAGTCTCGCCCATAAAATTGAATGTGACTCTTACCTTGTTGTAGAAAGCATAGTCTTTTCGGATCGTATGTTTCTCAACAAATTTTAACATTTTAATTGCCCAGATTGAAAAGTAAATGAATATCAGAGTTCGAATCATCACAATTTATTAACATTTAAAATCTTACAAAACAAAAACTAATTCTTCACAAAACCATATCTCATTGTTAGGAGAAAGATAAAAGAAAACTACTCAGAATTCATGAGAAGGATACGACAAAACACAAATTTTATATATAAAAATAAGTTTACAAAATAATGAAAGAAAAGAACACAACTTATCTAATATTTATTCCCAAGCAAATCCCTAGAAGTTCCCTTTAAGCGTTTTCTCTCTTTACAATCACACTCAATTCTCTCTTATAATTATAATGAAGAAGAAATCCCTAACATTCTCTCTCCTCTTACAACCCTAGAAGAAAATTCTCTCTCCTCTCTCATGCCGAAACTTTTCTCTCTATCTCACGCCCTCGCTTCTTCTAAAGACTTCTCTCTTTTTAATTAGGGCCAGTTTTCTTTCAAAAGGAATTTAAAATTCCCTCCAATTTTTCCCCCAAAAGTCGCACTTTTTTGCACAAAGAGATAAGTCCCTTCATCCAAGAGACATATCTCTTCATTAATAAGTCTTCCAAAGTGTTTGGATGCATTGAACCACTCCATTGGACGTTTGAATTGCTAAGATCATCTTACCAATCAAACAATTGATTTAACATATCAACTATCAACTATGAATAAAGAAGTATTATTTCATACTACACCTAACTATGGGTCATCCATCATCTCCATCATGTAAATCTCACATCATTGAGCTATATAGACGGCCACCATATTGTATTAAAGCCATTTTGCATTCCTCTTTGGTACCCAACAAAGGAGAGATCATCTCAAACCCTATAAATGATATGATCTATTGCCCTTAAGGGAGATTTGATCAAAACTCTCTCATTTCTCCTAAACCAAAAGTGTGCATTAATCCTCTATACATTCTCTACAGCTTGCTAAGATTATGAAGCCATGAACAATTCAAAACTCAACACGAACCCTTTCTTATGCATTCATATATCTAACATCTAAATTTTATTGTTTACATTTACATTACCCACAAGTAATTCATATCACATTAAAAGTATCACAATTTTAATTTTAAAAAAGTATATGCATCTTTTCATGCATAGGTAAGATATCAAATATATAAACAAATTATACTTTAGATGTTTGATATATAAATACGTAAAAATTAACATGCCGCAAATCTTTTATATACCTTCATGGTGCATTTATCAGACGCCTTCACTTACGTGAAGCTTTCTTACCTATAACACCAACTCTCACTTGTAAATGTTTATTTAATCAAAGAAAACTCTTTTTTCTGTCAAATTCAAATGTCAAATGACTTAGATTTCATCTATATATATATATATATATATATAAAACTATAAAAACACTCTTACCCAAAACATAATAATATAAAATTTAATTTTCCATCGCGAGCCAACAAGTTTAGATCGCATAACATCTTCGGCTCAACTTTCTCTAAATAAATATAAGTATTCTCAAAAATTAAACGGCGTAAAAATTATCCCAAACAGCCCTTGAATTCTACCTAAAATTATATTAGCATAACTTTAACCCCAACCAATGATCCCAACAATAGCCAACTGTAGCCTTATTGACATTGTCATACGCAAAGCACTCCCTTACCGAAGGTACTGACATTAAAGGATCACATACTTGCAAGAAATCTCAAACAATCAATCAACATAATTTGATTAATTTATAATATTTAAGTATTTTTATTAACTTATTCTTCCTTTTATGACATGCTATTTTCAATTTTTTTTAAAAAAAATATCACATATCAATCCATATCTAAAAATGCTCAAATGTCTCCCATATTGGATAGAAACAAAGTAGAAAAATGTCAAAGACCGAATTCAAGTACTCACCCCACCCAGAAGAGAACGAAATATATATATATATAGCCATATGTACATCTAACCCAACATCTAAGATTTTAAAAATAAATGACAATCCAACAAAAATTGAGATTTATGTGTTAGATATGTAAATACATAAGAATTGAGTGGTACGTATGTAAAGCTTTCAAAATAAATATGAGACAATGCCTTATATGAAAACGCACACCACTAACCCTATCTAACATTTCTCCTATTACCTAATTTGTCAGATACATTTTTTGATTTTTTTTTTTTTTAATTTATGGTAGATCGAAGATATATCCTTACAAATCAAATGTAAAGCGACTTCAAAGTTACCGAACCCTTTCTCTTAATTACACAATTTAACTATATCTACAAGAAGGTATTGAACCAATAATTTCATGTTCGTTAGATTTAGTATATTCAACAACGTTCCTTAGTGGCCAAGGTCTAGCTCAATATGGTTGATAGAGCTGATGGGTGGTTAGTATTGGATGGGAGAGTTCCATGTAGACAAACTCATTTTTAAAATTCTTATGTATTAACATATCTTAACACCCAAACTTTGATGTTATATTTAGAAATCACTAGTGTCATATAAACTGACCAAAGAAAAAGGTGTATTTCACTCTTAAAAAATATAGTGATTGTGATAGTTTCGATGTGATGTTAAGATTTGAGTGTTGTGCATGTAGATATGAACGTTTAGGTGTTGGATATGTAAATACATAAGAATTGTGTCATATATATGCAAACGGCCCAAATATAAATAGCAGAGCAGCACTAGAGAGAGAAAACTCACTTTTAAGAAAGAGAGAGAGCGCACTCGGTTAAGAAGAAAAAAAAAAAGAGTGAAGAAATTCATCCTCATTTCATCAAAACTTACATCATTCGAGCACGCTTGCAGTGTGAAACTGCGTCGCGAATACCTTTATTGGTGACAGAAAATGGTGCCGAAGCCGAAGGCAGGTAAGGCGATTTCTCAATGCGGGCATGGCGTTCATCACCATCCCAATACAAGATAATTCTGTTTGTGCAGGAGTGGGACCAAGTATCACCTAAAAATACAAGAACATGGAAAATGGAATAAAAAATTTGACAAATATTTAATGAAAAGACAGGCTCCGTAGAAAGTGAAGCAGAGTGAAAAAATGAAATAGAAGTACACATTTGATTATCAATTACCAACTATGGTTTGATATTTTCAACTTCTTTTTCAGCTCCAATCACTTTGCTGCTGTTATATTAGGTAGAATTTGTAACAAAGGGAAGTTATTATGTTAGGGGACATTTTGAAATCGTTGTTATTGAGGGTATTATTTTCATTTATTTCTTTATTATATCATTGTATATGCTTTTTTTATAAGTGCTATACATTTTTCATAACATGATATCTAAATCTTAATTTATTACCTTTCTTGATTGCGAAAAATTTTCAATCTGTAAGCACAACAAAATTTTGCGTAGGTAACAAAAATTTGGTTTGGTGAAAACAATATAACTTCAACAACAACAACAACAACAACAACAACAAAGCCTTAATCCCACTACGTGGGGTCGGCTACATGGATTCATCCTTTCACCATTGCGTCCTATTTAGTGTCATATTTTCATTTAGTTCTAGTAAATTAAGATCATTTTTAACCATTATTGAGTCCGTTTAGTGTCATATTTTCATTTAGTTCTAGTAAATTAAGATAATTTTTTATACAATAAGCCCAAGTCTTCTTAGGTTTACCTCTGCCTTTCTGAACACGAGTCGAATCTAAAACATCGACTCTCCTAATCAGATCATCAGATGGTCGACGTTTAATGTGACCAAACCATCTAAGATGACTTTCTCTAATTTTCTCCGTCACAAGAGCTACACCAACCCTATCACGAATATATTCATTTTGCATTTTGTCTCTAAGTGTAAAGTCACTCATCCACCTAATCATTCTCATCTCGGCAACACTTAACTTATTATTATGCTTCTCTTATAAAGGCCAACATTCAGCGCCATAGAGCATTGCAGGTCTCACCACAGTCTTATAAAATTTTCCTTTCAGTTTAAGCGATACTTTACCATCACACAAAAGACCCGAAGCATTCCTCCACTTCAACCAACCAACTTGAATTCTACTATTAACATCTCCCATCTATATCACCATCGCTTTGAACAACATACCCAAGATATCTAAATCATTCACAACTTTTACCCGAAGCATTCCTCCACTTCAACCAACCAACTTGAATTCTATTATTAACATCCCCATCTATGGCCCGAAGCATTCCTCCACTTCAACCAACCAACTTGAATTCTACTAATAGCATCCCCATCTATAATATCATCGCTTTGAACAACGGACCCAAGGTATCTAAATCATTCACACCTTTTAATAATTTGATCACCCAAAGTCACACTTTTGTCACTAGAGCTACTACTANGGTAAACCCAAAACCAAAGAACAAAACCCAAAACTAAGTAAACATGTATTCGTGTATTGCTTAACATGTAAAGAGAATAAAAATGTACAAAAAATTGTCTTCAGGTTAGTAGTAATTCTCCGAGAGCACTCCCGCGAGTAACAAAAACCTTTGGAAATCTAGAGATCAGAGCAGAGAAAACCAAAACAGCAATAGGCCAGCGGAAATAGTGAGAGCAGAAAACAGGAAGACAAAACCAAGCATGCTGCAAACCGAAGAGACCTGCCATACAAAATAAAAATCCCGCAACGGGAGAAGTGCAAACCCCAACCACCATACAGAAAGAAGGCCCTCAGCGGTAAAGCCAAGCAACACCAAAATTTAAATTCGAACATATGGCAGATTCAAATTGTCCCCAGTGAGAAGACATCTGAGTGGAGCAGGAGTTTGAATGCCAACGTGATAGACCTCCCCTGTCTGTTTGGCTAACCAACCAGCAAGGGAGTTGCCCTCTCTATGAATGAATTTCTAATTTACTTCTAATTGTCTTGCAACCATTAAAGCTAAAATACATTTAAAAGTGCAAATTATATCTCAGAGGGGATGAGAGATTCCCAAAAGTATATCATAGAGCATTTTAAAATCGGTTTCCACCTCAATTGTATGAAAACTGAAAACACTTGCCATCATTAAAGCCATAAAAACCCCTCAGCATTCTGTGGCTAATGGGTTGTCAGTGGCAACAGAAGAGGTGAAGTAGCAAAGACACCTACCCTCATAATTTCTAAAAATGTCCCCAACCGCAGCATAAAAAGGATTCCAACAGCCATCCACATTAACTTTAACAAAATCCGATGAGGGGGGAGCCCACCTGATCAACCGGGGGGGGCTGGAAATTTCAAACATCATTTGTACCGACCCTTAGGACCTTAATGTAATAGGCTAACACAAAATAAACTGTCATAGAAGCAGTAGGGGGAGAGGAGTTATATTTAAAGTTGTTTCTCGAGGTCCAAATAAACCATAGGACCAAAAAAGGAAGAGNAATAGGCCAACACATAAGAAACCATCATACAAGCAGTAAAGGGAGAGTAGTTATATTTAAAGTTGTTTCTCGAGGTCCAAATAAACCATAGGACCAAAAAAAGAAGGGGAAACCCCCCTATCATCAAAAACCTTCCATTGCACAAATAATTGCATAAGATGCCTCTATGCAACCATGAAATACCGAAATGTATGCCCAACATATTCCAAACATTCAAAGAGAAAGCACATTCAAAAAATATGTGTCTCCAATCTTCCTTCGCAACTTTGCACATAGGGCATCTCGAGGTCATTTTAAGGCTCAACTTAAGAATGTCATCAATAGGTAGTAAAGAAGGGAGATAATGCCAAAGGAAAAAGGATATAGAGGGAGTTAAAAATTTGTGCCAAATTCATTTCCCTAAAAACCAATCGCGGTGTGAATATAAAGTGTCATATATTAATTTGCAAACCGATTGAAAATTGTTCCTTTTCCACACGGAATAGTGCGTAAAAGGGTAATAGGAATAGTAATAGTAATAATAATAATATATATATATATATATATATATATATNAGAACTCAAAAGAAATCTGATTTCATCATGTACGCTGGAGTCAAGCGGAAGCTCGTTCAAGGCAGAGAATGGCTGCATTAGAGTAACCAAAGGCCCTCGTGTCGTCATACAAGGAGTCAGGAAAAAGAGGTTGTACTCTCTTATCGGAAGAACTGCGATTGCTAAGTCCATGTACTGTTTGGACTTAGGAACTTCAAGCAAAGGCTGAGGGCCACTTAGGGGCCAGGTGGAGGGAATCTTTACTTCGAAGCTACTCAATTGAGAGTCAAGGTGGAGAATTGTTATTTTTATTGAACTAAGGTAAAATGACATTTTTGTAATGTGGTACCGCTCACCTACCACAGCTCACCTACCGTTCACCTACCGCTCACCTACCTCCCACCTACCACTCTCTTGCTCCTATAAATAGAGAGGGTGTGAGGCTTAGGAGAGCAAGGGAAGAGACCTTATGCTACCACAAAGGAGGAGAGAATAGCTAGAGAGTTAGAGAGGAGGAGAGCATCTTGAGACCTTGTATCAAGGTGTCGCTTGAGAGAAAGGCCATAGAAGGAAGATGAGGGTTCATCTCTATGTATAAGCTATATATTCTCAATTTCTTTTGTCTTAATGAGCTATTTGATGGATTCCCTCTCGTGGACGTAGATCCAGTTAGATCGAACCACGTAAACGATTTGTGTTTGCTTGTGTTCTTTGCGTCTTATTTCTATGTCAGGAAGTACATTTCTCACAACAAATCTATTATAAAGATCAATAAAATCAGAATTTTTGGCGTCACAGATTGTTTTTTGAGACTCCCTACGGGTCGTTTGATATTTTTCTCAGTTCTCTAAGCTTTTACATTTAAACCAATTTTTATAACATAATATGAAAACAATATAACTTCATTGTCTTAAAATAGATAGCAAGTAAATACTACCAAGACTCATTAAAATCTCANTCTCCTTAGTATCTAATCTATTATAAAGATCATTAAAAGCAGAATTTTTGGCGTCGCAGAATTTTTGGCGTCACAGATTGTTCTTTTAGACTCCCTGCGGGTCGTTTGACATTTTTCTCAGTTTTCTAAGCTTTTACATTTAAACCAATTTTTATAACATAACATGAAAACAATATAACTTCATTGTCTTAAAATAGATAGCAAGTAAATACTACCAAGACTCATTAAAATCTCATGATTCTATACGCTCAAATTATGAAGGACCCAAAACTACTTACTAGAGGTAATCAATCAAATTTAATTGCAGGATCTTTATCAGAACCAATAGGTTAGTTGTGTAATGAACCCGTATAGATCTAAAGTGAACAGTTGTCAAAAGGGCTATTTTTAAGCTGATCTTGTCTGACATATGATCATGCCGCATCTAGTTATAGCTATGGCTCCCAACTAATAGACTACTCAATCATAGGACACGTGACATAATTAATAGTGTGAATCATATGCATACAATTTATATGACGCTCTTTGTAAACATAGTTCTATATATNGAAAGGTGAGTTGTCTAATGAGCCCGTATAGATCTAAAGTGAACAGTTGTCAAAAGGGCTATTTTTAAGCTGATCTTGTCTGACATATGACCATGCCGCATCTAGTTATAGCTATGGCTCCCAATTAATAGACTACTCAATCATAGGACACATGACATAATTAATAGTGTGAATCATATGCATACAATTTATATGACGCTCTTTGTAAACATAGTTCTATATATAAATGCATGTGTGTGTGTGTGTGTGTGCGCGCGCGCGCGCGTGCGCGTGTGTGCGCGTGTGTGTGCGTGTGTTAAAAAAATGCAAGCATAACAAACAAATCTGATTATATTAGTTTGAAAAAAAGTTTACAAAGAGTCAGCGCCATATAAAGTGTAAGCATATTATTACAATAAAATATAAAGGTTGCCTTAAACTGTAATCATGATCATGATTTAAGTAAGCACAAAATCAAGAATAGAGCATGGAGTATACTTATCATGAAGTTAAAAAAGGCATTTTTAAGGATGATTCCCTTCCAGTTATGATCTGAAATGACTACGCATAAAAAGGGTACGAATTTTAAATTTGAAGTTGAGCCCTCTTAGATTGATATATATGATTTAATTATAAACTTCTTAAGATGCTCAAGAATAGAGCATGGAGTATACTTATCATGAAGTTAAAAAAGGCATTTTTAAGGATGATTCCCTTCCAGTTATGATCTGAAATGACTACGCATAAAAAGGGTACGAATTTTAAATTTGAAGTTGAGCCCTCTTAAATTGATATATATGATTTAATTATAAACTTCTTAAGCTGCTCGAAGTTCTTAGTTTATATTGTTGAGGCTTATCAAACTAGAGAAGTTCCATGAGGCCTGCTCGACAATCAGACATGTAGAGTGGACTCCAATCCCGCATAGCCTTCTTTTGGCTTGTCAGTGAGTAAGCCAGCCAACAACACTGAAAACCCGACCTTTCTTGCAGCAATCCATCTCTTCTAAGCTTCAGCGCTGCATCCTTCCAAAGACAGAAACTCCTTTGTGTCACCAACCAAAGGCCAGCAGAAGGAAATAGAAAGCAGAGAAAGAGAGAGGATAGGTGAAAAAATTCACTAGGAAAGAAAATGAATTGGATTGTCTTTAAAACAAGGTAAGAGGATACATTTATATAGATAGCTCAACCTAAGTTTGTAAAATACAATTACACAAGTAACCCATAATTCAAAGAACATAAAAACAGCTCTTACAATTAAATCTAATGAACTAAAAGGACAATAAAATACTTCTACTTTCTCAACTCGACTTGCGAAGGCTATGAGAGTTTTGGAATACTACATGCATGGTCCCATGAAGCTTTTGTAATTGGTTAAAAAGGTTGAACCTCAAGGGCTTCACATCCTCAAGTCAATACCAATGAGACTTGCCTACTTTTCCCACATATGAAGAGGCGCAAATCTCCAACATTTATTGAGCCATAGGCACCATCCATTTTTCTCTGTATGTAAGAAAACAGATTCTGAAATGGAGCTTATAATTCTAATGTGGAGATAACCAAGGTTAAGACTTATGACCTATCCTATGGACATAATGTGTCATATTATTTGTTATTTAAATAAATTTATGGTATAAAAAACTTAAAAAATCTTACAAATATGTATCATCATTTTTTTTGACAGAACATATGATTGAATTACCAATCCTAATCTGGTATAAAAAAATCAATATAACAGGGGCTGATAGTTGTTACTATTATTATTTCGCCATTTGGACTACTTCCAAATTGACATCTTATTAACTCCAACCTTGCATATAGAGGATCGGGTTTGGCATAGCCCATAATTGTCCAAGATTTATATCACCAGACTTTGTGTTTTTGAAATTCTAGCTCTTACATTATTCAAACCATGTGAGAAATAAAGGACCACGCGCTGCCATACAACCCTAAGAAGATCTTGGTTACTACACATGGCCACTGCAGTTATATTAAAAACTTTCAAAGCTACATTAATTTTTTTAGTATTTGTCTTTGATTTTCTCGTTTTTCCACATAATTTTACTTTCTTTGTCGTACTTTGCACTTTTTTTGTTTCTTTTATAATATTTTTATTTTATAATTATTTTTATTTTACTTAATTTATTAATATATTTCATATTTTCTACCCATGATACTAATTGTCTCATTCTAGAATTCCAAGTCGACTTCAACACGTAAAGATAGTTCATTTGAGAGAGATGCAAAAAAATATGTCTTAAAAGATGAGTTCTCCCCTCTTTCAGGCAATAAAATATACTTTATATTTGCATCGAAGTACTAGAGTAACAATGTTTTAAGATGCAACTTGTTCATGCCAACAAAGCATTTTTTAAGGACTTCGTGTAACCTTGATCTTGTTTCCAGTTCAAAGTTTCATCCCTTGGACGATGATGGAAATTTAATTGTAGTGCGTGGCTCAGCTAAATTAGAAATTTTTTAAATTAGGTATATATAGTACGATATCTTCATAATTAGGGGTATTGTTCTCTACAATTTGTTTTCTTTTCATATTCTAGTACTGCCAATTTATAGGCCAACAATAATACAACAAACTTAACTCCTTCCAACACATCAAACACCTATCACCTGAATAGCCTTACTAATTATGTTCATCAAGAAGAAAATAAGACGTTTATACCACAAGATTAATTCACTTTCCAATTACAAAACAAACATTGTCTGAAAGATTCTAAGATTTGTTCATCAAAAGCAATACGCTAAAAAGTATTATAAGATAATGAAATAATACCAAGTGCAAGCGTTAACTGGAATTGGCCTTCTGTATGCTTCGCTGTGACATGGTTAAGTAAAAGAACCTGAAACACAGAAACAGATTTTATAGCATGTTAAAATAAATAAACTCAATTAAAATAGTTGTCCCATAGAATGAATATTCATTTTTTTTTAATGTTATACATGAACAGGCATATGGCATACTGTTTGTAATATTGATAAAAAAGTAGAGGCCACTTGAACTTGCTAAACCTTTGACTTGATGACTTGGGTAGGCATAATACACAAGGGACGCATTATGAATCGACTTTATTTTTACTAAAATGTCAAGCAATGCCCATTTAACAATTCATAAATAGCATGAACTATATAGCACCAGTACTTCTAAAAAAAGAGTTTCACCCGTGTTGGACATGTATCAGACACCAAACATTGTCCAAAAAGTCCAGACACTTCACCAACACTACAAAATATGTCCAAATTTTTTTCAAGCTAGAGCACATCCGAGACACATCTCAACACCGCATCGGACGTGAGCTTAACACAATTTNTTAACTTGGGTAGGCATAATACACAAGGGACGCATAATGAATCGACTTTATTTTTACTAAAATGCCAAGCAATGCCCATTTAACAATCCATAAATAGCATGAACTATATAGCACCGGTACTTCTAAAAAAAGCGTTTCACCAGTGTCGGACACGTATCAGTCACCAAACATTGTCCAAAAAGTCCAGACACTTCACCAACACTACAAAATATGTCTAAATTTTTTTCAAGCTAGAGCACATCCGAGACACATCTCAACACCGCATCGGACGTGAGCTTAACACAATTTTGAGAAAAACATGACACGGGAAGTAGAAAATTATAAATATACATATAGCCTTAATTATACCTCATAGTCAAAACCGCCTCATCTCTCGTCATGTTGAAGCTTCCTCTAGCATTCATCAAATTAGAACATCGAAGATGCATTCAATATTCATCAAAGTCGGGCATTAGTAGTTCCCTCTTTGTAATCATAGAATATTTTTAAAATTTTAGTAGATAAGTTGAATTATAAGTTTGATGAATTCTATTGAAGCATATTATATCTAATTTTAAAAATCAATTTTAATAAACATAAAATTTTATAATATCAATTAAATTTATGAAGTTAAATTTTATTCTTGCATAATTTGTGTTGCAATATTTTCAATAAAGAATAATAAAAATATATAATTTTTAAACTAATAATTAATTAAATATAAAAAACGTGACCATAATATGTCGTGTCTTATTTGTTTTCAATTATGTCGTGTCCATGTATCGTATGTCATGTCCGTGTCCGTACTTCATAGAGTGTGAAGCTACAAAAGCAAAATAAGTATAAAAGAAATAAGCATTACAGTTAGCGTAAAAACAACACAAAAAGCGGCCTCTTAGTTTTTTAAGGCGTATAAAAAATCAGTATCAAAAGCATAGATAGAGTCATTATGAATCAAGAAATTAACTAAAGTTGTTGTTAGCATCGTACCACAATAGCCAAATTCGTTTCAAGTTCAACTTTTGGTTAGCGTTGTCAAAGAAAGCTCGTTGTTAGCTCACAGCTCATGTTCAAATTGTTCATTGACCGTGTTCAACTCGTTTTTGGTTTGAAATAATCAAATAATTAAGCAACTATGGACATATAATTAATTTTATATATTTATATTAACTGTTTAAATGANTGATATTTTCAATAAAGAATAATAAAAATATATATATTTTAAACTAATAATTAATTAAATATAAAAACCTTGATCATAATATGTCGTGTCTTATTTTTTTCAATTATGTTGTGTCCTTGTATCGTATGTCATGTCCGTGTCCGTGCTTCATAGAGTGTGAAGCTACAAAAGCATAATTAGTAAAAAAGAAACAAGCATTACAGCTAGCATAAAAACAACACAAAAAGCGGCCTCTTAGTTTTTTAAGGCCTATAAAAAACCAGTATCAAAAGCATAGATAGAGTCATTATGAATCAAGAAATTAACTAAAGTTGTTAGCATCGTACCGCAATAGCCAAATTCGTTTTAAGTTCAACTTTTGGTTAGGGTTGTCAAAGAAAGCTCGTTGTTAACTCACAGCTCATGTTCAAATTGTTCATTGACCGTGTTCAACTCGTTTTTGGTTCGAAATAATCAAATAATTAAGCAACTATGGGCATATAATTAATTTTATATATTTATATTAACTGTTTAAATGAGAAACTTGTTTTAAGATTTTTTTGTTTAATATTTATTTGAGTTCAAGTTATTTTTTTTAATAATTTGAACTAAATTGGAGCCAAATACAAGCTGTATATGAGCACATTAAAATAAATTGAACACAAACAATTTTGAGCATAGGTACAAATTTTTGAACAAGTTGAATACAAAAGAACACTAAGCTCGCTTAAGCTTTGGCTCATTTATAACCCAAGACTATGCAATCTTTCTTTTTTATTTATATACAATGTGATTGTCGCAGACACTATCAACTAAGGGTGTAAGAAATTCAAGTCGATTTGTGAGTCAGCTCACACTCAGCTCAATAAGTGGCTCATAACAAGTCGGGCTCGGGCTCAGGCTCAACTCGATAAGTGTCTCGTGAGCTAAGCTCGATGAAATAACAAGTCATGCTTCGTTGGCTCGTGAACCGGCTCATTTATAAAAATATTAATATAAAATATATTCAAAATATATTAAATTTTAAGACATTGTCTTTNTGTTTACTGCTACTACGAGTTGTTCTAGGTTAGTCCGTCCTCAGCGCCAATTTTGTTTGGGGTTTTATTAAAACATTAGTTGATTGCATCCCTTTGTCAAAACTATAAATGAAGATTGGTCATTTCTCATCGACATTAGAAATGAGGGTAGCATGCACCCTACTCTTCTTAGTATTTAGAACTTAGCTCCATTTAGGTTATTATGGATGGTTTTAGAAACTTTATCGACTCAAATATGGCCAACAGATTCAGCAGTTCATGTGACTTGGGCATATGGGTCAATGCAATCATGAATACCAGTCTCCACAAATTAGACTACATGCTTCTCTTCCAATAGTTGCTCACGCTTTATGCTCTTGTTGTACCAATGTGCCATGTGCTTTAACACTGATTCATCCCTTTTGAGTTTTTCTATGACAAGGTCAACTATGGTGACCTTTTCAGTTGTTCTAGTAAACCGATTCATAAATATCTCCTCAAACTCAACAAAAGTTTTGATTGAGCCATATAGAAGCTCAACAAACCACTCAAACAAATAATAATAATAATAATAATAAAACTGTAAAAAGCTACCAATAAATTAACAAAAGAGTAAAGCATTTATACCCCATGTGTTATAGCATGTATCTTTAAAATTAAGCCAAGTGATGTCATGGATTGCCATTTCCATTGAATTTCAGTGCTTTGAATTACTCCATAAGACTTGATTCAAACACATATTATGTCAGGAATGGATCAACTTTTATGTTTGCTTAAAAGCTATAACTATTTAAGTTTTGATTGAGCCATTAGGAAGCCACCAAAGTCAGTGATAGTATATTTTGTTTATTTTTTGAGGTTTTTATATATAGAGGCTCTTGAAAAATATTATTTACCTATAAAAGCTTCCCAAAATTAAATTTATGGATAAAGATTACTGTTGACGCCATTCCTCCAGCCAGCTCGCCCACCTCTTCACTACAACTTGACCCCAATGCTTTCTACACCCTCCGCCTCCATTTCTTCCCCTTCAACTCCACCTCCAAAGCCCAATCAATTGTCTGTTCCATGAAACGTTACCTCCTTTCTTCCTTCTACCCTTTTCCAATTCACTGTCCTCCAGCGGCCGTTCCATCGCTGGATTAGCTAGGTCATCAGTGAAGTTCTGCAAAAAGGAGATAATGGCGCACTCTTGCACCATAAGCTCATACTCGCGGTAAAGCTGAGTCATCTCCTGGCATTTCCACGCCTCCTCCCTCACCATTGGATCCTGTTCACACTTCTCGATCGTATCTAAGCACCTGCGTTACATTGCTTCCTAACATTCGATCAGCTGCTTCATTAGTTTCTCAAAGAAAGCGCTATTGGTTTTCCATTCCTGCACAGCCATCATTCCCGCATCCTCTTCCTACTGTCGTATGGAAGCTCGCCGGAGCCGCCATCATCGATGCTTTCAGCACCGGAATCAGATGATGAAGAAGAGGATGTGTTGGAAGAAATGCTGATGCCAGCGTGAATGGTCAATGGTGACGGTAGAACTCTATCGACAACAGTTACTACCATTAAAGCTCCGGTGGCAGCAGGGGATCGGAAGTTAGAGGTGGAATGGGTTTTAGTTGGTCGGGAAGCCAACAAAGAAAGGCTGCTTCGAGATGAAGGGCGGGAGCAAAGTCGGAGGGAGTCAAATGGCTGGACTAACAGCATCGTAACAGTAATCTTTAATCGTAATTTTAATCTTTGGAATCCTTTATACAAAAAAAAAAAAACATTATTTAAGAGCTTTTATGTGTAAAAGCCCTTTTCTTCAGAACTTCTAACACAATCATAGGTAATTTTTTCATCTCATCATTGCATTCTAAGCACATTTTTTGCTTTTGGAGTGTTATATTACATTTCATCTACCTATTATCCAAGTTAAAAATTTCGAGTGAAATTCAGCAACCTTTGCGTCTCTCCTGCAAGGGGATAGCAAAAGTATGCTACCTTGTAGAACTTGCAAAGGCATTCTGGGTGTAGTGCATAGTTTGTCAATGGACTAAAAATGCAATCCCAAAACACAAACAAAAGTGCTTGGGGTATGTGTAAGTGTACTCTTTCTGCAAGTCCCCTAAAATGTAGTAGATCCTATGCTTCCCACAACATCAAAGACACAAAAAATATGAAAACAAAGGAGCCACAACCCCTTGGAATACTTTGCTTGTGATTGTTAGGTGTTCGTAAGTAAAAAAAGGCTACAGAGCAAGAAAGTTGGTTTAAGAAGGGGATGATGATAAACTAAGAAAAATGACAAAGAGTGGGTACCGGAGAAATGAAGAGAGAAAAGGTGAGCAAATGCGGTAGAGAAGAGAATCGTATAGAATAAAATTTTAAAATGGAGGGGGTACAAATTAACTCACAATGTAAAGCACATTCATGTTGATTTAAATATTTAAATAATGATAGATTATAATACTATATATGCCTGTATTATATATATTTATGTTCAAATATAAAAGAAAATGCACATGAGCAAAAAGATTGTAAATAAATTAGCATGGTATGTATCTCAACTTTAACTGTGTATTTATCTGTTTATTTTATACATTAATAACTACTTATATGAATTAATAAATAGTTATACATGAATATATATTGTGTATTCATTTGTTTAATTTATCATAATAGTTAATACTATCATTATATGATTAACTGCACTCTCCTTGTTCCTTCCACAAAAATTTATGGAAACAAATTTTATTATCCCCAGTGATTTTGAGAAAGTTAAGGGGCTTAGCTATGGGTCAAAATTTGTTGATCCATGATTGGGAATACTTTCAGTCATAATTAGGCTCGATCAATCCATCATTGACATCAATATTTTCTTAATATATACTTTTAATCTCGTTTTCATCTTATGAATAAATTTCTTTAGTATTTATAATCTCAAAATAGCTAAGGAACAACAGTCCTGGCTTCCCAATATAATTTGATGGCCTGGATAATATGGTAGCAATCAGATAACATGACATCATTGAAGCAAAAAAAAAAAGAAAAAATCAAAATGTGCATTTCACAAACAAAACAGTCTACGAATCAAATCAAAAAACAAGAAATTTTATTTTGTGGGTCATTTTAAGTACTCAAAGTAGACCCGAGTACCATTAAGTACCCAAACAAATGTCATAATTCATTCCTTATGAAGAAATAATGACGTTTAAAAAACTTATTCTAATTTTTATAGCACTTCAAATGACAGTGACAAGTCTACATAAAGTAGAAAGAGTTTGGACTTTGCCAAGAACTTGATAACATTNGATTGAACGACTCTGATTAGCCAGGAAGAAAAGATCCGAGAGTGGTGGTGGATGGCGTTGGCGAAGTGATAAGGAAGCGGGTGAGGGCCGAAGGCTGTGGGGGTGATTTTGAGGCTAATAGGTGGGCTGGAGGAGTGGGACGGCTAGAAAATGCAAGAAGATTGGTAACCAGGTGCTGGGGTGAAGGTGATAGCTGGACATCACTGGTGTGCCGCTAGAAAGGGGAGGTAGGGTGCTGGGGTGGAGGCCAGATGGATAGAAAGCAATAATATGCTGCAGGAAAGGGATGGTGGGGTGTTAGGGCGCAAGTTGGAGAGGCCGGCGGCTATCGGGAGTGGAGGAGAAGGGTGGGGAAGAGAATAGAGGAAGAAACAACACCACCTCGGAGCATGATACACCTGAAGCACCACCCATCGTTGGATATAGCCCTAGCAGAGAGCGAAGACTCTAAGAAAAATTCAGCAACATCAACAAGTAAAAACTAAACCCTACATCCAAAAAATAACAATTTATAGACTCTCATATGAAGAAAAACACAAAAGGAAAGGAATAGTAAAGAATAGAAAAGGAAACGGATGGCTCCGCAGTCCCAAATCCAGAAAATAGTGATTTAAAGACTCTCATATGGAGAAGAACACAAAAGGGAAGGAATAGGAGGGGATGGGGTGGCAGTCCCGCCCCGTTGAAATCCCGTCTGGTCCACTAAACTAGTCTTTAGGCCTTGCAGGATTGGTTGACAGCCGATTTATTCGACTGGCTCCTCTAACCCAGCATCAATCTCCCAAAGTTGGGGAAGTTTTGACTTCATCTGTCAAAACTTGTGGTTCTTCGACAACCGTCGTAGTAGCACCTAGATCCCAACTGGCGGCTGCATCTTTCCCCAAAACACCTGAGGAATTTCCTCCACATGCAAGCATACATCCACAACGGTTCAATCTTTTGAGAATCTACTACTAAACGAAACTAAGTTTGCATCTCACCTTCGCAGCTGAATACTCTCGAAGTCTCTACAGTCGACTTAACCCGATCTGAAGTTGGGTAACCTGAACCTCCCTACACGGTAGATGGTAAGATATTGACCCTGATATCCTGAAATGTCCTCTATCGTGCCTCTCCCATGTCTTGAGTTGGTGTCTCAGACTATCATCTTCTATTGTTACCAAAATTGGCTCACTGATGCTGCTCTATTATTAAGAGCTCCTGTGATCTCAGACTGCACAGAAAGAAGTAGGACTATGTGTTTCCCATCCTTGGTGAAAGAATAGGTGTTTCTGAATCCGTCGTGTCAAATCCTCCGGTCAAACTACCACGGTCTTCTCAAGAAAAGGTGACAGGTATCCATAAAAACACGTCACAACCACACCTAGTCATGTAGTTGGCCAACAATCGAGAACACTACTAAGCATCTTCGATCGATGTTGAACCGATTCTCCTTCTTCAGTCACGTCAGTGAATACAATTGTGAATGTTTTTAAGTAGTGAACCACAATTACTCTACCATCTATGTCAATGCCACGCTCTTGCTGCTCTCGCAGTAGATGAAGAGACAACATACCTTTATTTAATTGTGTAGTAGATGTAGAATATGTTGTGGCAAAGTCACTGCGGATCCCTCATGTCCTCAGCCTGCAAGATGTGTGAAATCACAAGTATCACTCCTTTATTTGGTGGAAGTTGATACAACTCACACTGGTCCTCAGCTGTCTCCTCGTTGCTAACTTCCTCCACAGTGCACTGATCAGTGAGTGCGACTACCCTGCTCGTGGGACAGCAGGAGGCTGTGGCCTTAGTTATGACATCTAAAACAATTCTTGGCCAGTACAGTCTTGGAGGAACTATCTTCCTTCTGTTTCTTCCTACTCTGAACTAAAGTGTCGTTCCCTTGTCCGAGCTTACTAATTTCTTCTGAAGCACCTTTGTCGGTTGGGGTAGCTGCACGTGACTACTTGCCTGAAGGTTGTTGCCTGAAGGGTTTTTGTTGTCTGCACTGCTTCTACTGTCTTTCTACATTGAAGGATAGAGTGAACATCTCCTAGTGATATATAAGGCTGCAGCTGCACCATATTGCTAATAACTAGCATGAGACCCCCATATAAGGGGCTATGGTATGTTCATCTGGCTCAATCAAATCACACCTCATCTGCAACTGATTAAACTGCTACATGAACTCCTCTACTAACATATACTGTTGTTGCAGGTGGTGGAGCCTATAAAACAAATCCTAACTGTAATAGGGTGGAAGGTATTTCCTCTGCATAGCTTTCTTCATCTTCTTCCACCTGATAATCTTATCATTGCCTTCTCTTTTACCAGGTCTTCGTAAGTTCTTCCACTACAAAGAGGCACTTTTCTTCAACTTGATAGCAGCTAATTTGACCCACTTATCCTCTGGCACATCTTTATACCCGAAGATCTGTTAACAGATTGTAGCCAATCAATAAAGTCGTATGGATCCATACCTCCATAAAACTCTGGTAGATCCATTTCTGTAACTCAGTACTCAACATGTTTTTCAAGATCAACCTTGGAACTCTGCTTGCTTGGCATGATCAATCATGACACAAATCGGAACGATTTAAGTCCTAAATAACAAAGGATAGATTAGATTGTGGTGTTTAAATTTTATTTCAATTTGATGATTATTGGCAAATTTTCAGTCATGTCCATTATGCCCATTTGTTTTATCAACTTGAGCTTCTATGTGTGTATATGATGCTTGCAATTCAACTTCCCAATGTTGATAATTGATAGCAAAGAAGGCTAAGGAGTACGGACTTGAGAAAGGCCAAAATGTAACAATCAACCCTATAAATAGTATTGCCCAAAGAGTTTTTTTTTTTTTGGATGAATATCCATCATAAAATACCTTGAAAGACTTATACAAACGCATTGGAAAAAAACTTAGAAAAACAAATGATCCCTAACCTGCGAGATAACTAAGATAATTTTTGTTGCGGTTAAGAGAATTGTAATTTTTTTGGAATTTTGACAACAACTGACAAGCAAGCCTTGTCGATTCCATAATCTATATTTGACCCAGATTACAAATTCAAAAATTTTCAAAAATTTCAAACGAACTTTATTATAATTTTCTTTAAGGGTTTTTACATTTTTCAAGGAAAGAAATGAGTCAAATACCTCAAAATGTCAGAACAGTCAATGATGTCCAGAATTTTTTTTTTTGAATTTTTAAAAATTTTCTAACATTGTCATGCTTCTTAGGATTTTTTTTTTATTTCTTTTTAGCAATTTCTTTACATTTTTTTAATTATTACTTGACTTTTTTGCACAAAGTACTTTGAAATATCATAAGCATTTTTTTGATTCTCAGTTTGCTTAGGAAAATGAAGGATATAAATTTAAAAAATGAACTTACATGCTTCTCTAAATGACTTCACATAAGCAATACTTAAAACCTATAGTTTTAAGTGTCCTCTTTTCATCATTGAAAACATTTTGCTCATAATAAGTTCAAGTTATTTTATTATCATTCTTTTTATTTTTACATTCTTTTTGGACTACTGACCCAGCCCGAGGCTTTGAGTTAACCAAGACAAGAGAGAACGATCGGACTGTGGAAATCAATTCTCTCTTATTCTATTTTTATCACTAACGGTTTAATATTCAAATATTCATGAAAGAGTCATTAAAAAAAATAATTAAATTAGCACGTAGAAATTTGCACATTTCTGATTGTTATTCTCACCATTTAGACAGATTTAATAATCTTCTATTAATCTTGTTTAAAATCTTAAAACCTCAAAATAAATTAAAGAAACATAATAAGTTATCTCAAGATAACCAAGGAATAATCACACTTCTAAACTAAAATAACTCGAGGAAAAAAAATCAATATGCATGTTAGTTTTTTGTATCTCTATAGAAATTTTTTTACTGTACTAGTTATTCATATTTCTACAAGAAATCTTATACAATGTTAATTCATATATCAATGACCTTTATTAAATAAAAGCACTTAAATCTTATCTATGCATTTACTTTAACTTTATATTTTTATTTTATACTCTTTACATACACATTTGTCTCTTTAAGGATCACCATCAACAAAATCTAACACACCCCTGGTTGATATTATCTCATTGGCACAACGATTAGCGATCTAAACATCACAATTCTCTGGAGTGGAAAGGCCCTTACCTACCATTGGCCGATATTATCACATCGATACAGCTCTTAGTGATGTAAACATAACAATTGCCTGAGGTGATAAGTTCTGTCTACTCATCCATGATCCATGTTATCCCGTCGGCACTATGATTAGTGATCTAATCATCACAATTGTCTGGGGTGGTAGAAAAACTACGCGCATGGGTACACTAGCATTCCCTATCTGAACCATTAAGGGGGAACTCCTCTAACAGGCATATACAAGCATTCATACATAAGTTATTTCATTCTCCACAACATACATTATTTTAAGACGTCTTCATTCATCTGTTAACTTTCATATTTATTCTGCCGCACAACTAATCATTATACATATCTCTCATATCATGTATATCTCATATCATTAATATTTTTATCTTATATGCTTCTCTTATCTCATGTATATCTCTTACTTATATCATGCATATCTTTTTTTATCACACTTATCATGCATATCTATCATATCATGTTTATATTGAATATCATGTATATCATACATAACATGTCTCTCATAATATCTTTCGTGTATATTTATCATGTCTAATACTATGAAAGATCTGATTATAATAGAAAATATATCGAGTCAAACATACATTTTGAAATAAAGAAGATTACTGAAATTCGGAAATACAATTACTCGTCTTGGTTGCCACGCTAAATTCTCAATCTTTAAAACTAACTTGAGGTTGCAATAACTTTTATGTTGATTTAATAACCTAAAAAAATAACAAACTTTAAGTTTAAAATAATTTTCATTAATCAAATTATTCTTCTTAACATATGATTAATTTACCTGAATTTACGGAATCGTCCTACACACTTGTCTCGAACTTGTTGCATTAGATAACCAACCTGAAATTCTTAAATATATTAGAATTTCATAATATCTTGACTCATAAAGTGAATTAACCCAAAACATAAAGGATTTGCCAAAAAGTACCTTAAATGGGCTTCTTGACAAAACCCAACTTTTCCGCTATCGCCAAATCGTCTTCCCTTTTCTTCCTACTTACCTTTACTTACTCATCCCTTAACCTGTTGATCCCGTGCTAGAAGCCCTTACAAAACCCTACAAGCCAACTTCTTCACTTCTGATATGACCTCGTCTCTGTTATGGCGACCGAAAACGAAAAAGATTAACTATACATGGAAAATCTCAAAATCGAAGTGTCGCAAAAAAAAAGGAAGTCTAGAATATCACTATAATGAGTTTCTTACCATTAGATTTTGTTTTGGAGACCCGAATTGTAGGTTTCGCCGCACAACGTGCTGCTCGTTGGCCTTTATTCTCGTTTGGCTACAGTAGTTGGATGGAGAAACCCACCGAGCTCACAATGTAACGCTCAAAATTTTGAAAAACTTGGTAAAATTAAACCAATTTTAAAAATACCCCAAATTTTGCATCCACCGAAAGTAAATTAAATTATTTTAAAAAAATTGTAGACATAAAATCAATCAATTCAATATAAAGTACCGTGCATGAATTATGAACGTTTTGAGATATTTAAATTTTGAAAGTTAAAAGTAAATCAAATTAATTAAACCTAATTATTTTATAATCTCTCATGCCCTTACTATTTTCAACCGTCCACTCCTTTTAGTTGACGTTTTTGATCGATTAGGGCCTCCATAACTTTGATTTCCTTCACTCACTCCCAAATTACTGCTCCTCACTCGGTTTCCCTCATGTTATAGCTTCCTCGCTCGTATGGAGGTGATCCCGCAAGTGTTCTGCTTGAAAGCAATGTAGCAATCGCGAACAGAAAAGAGGCAAGCGGCCACTTAGGAGCCGCAGCTCGAGGTAGGGACTTCCGGGGAGTTTCCGGTGAGTGTGAATCTCTCTTTCACGCTACTTGAGACTTTTACTTCTTTCCTCATACTTTCCTTTTGAAGTTTGCCTTGATTTTTGTGTATTTTTTCATTTCTGGTAGCCGTCAGAGGCACTGAAAATGTATTAGAAGTGTTGAAAGTGATTTGAAAGCTTCTTTACGGGTTTTGGCACGATATTAGCGAGAAGGAAGTGAAGATTAAGGTGTTTGAAAGAGTTGGGAAGAAAATAGGCTTTTTCTGAAAAGCAAACTTATGCTGAGAAGACCGTTTGAGGTATGTTTTAGAAGAATAAATTTTGTTATGTTATTGCATGTTACACACACCAATTTTTATGAAACACTATATTTCTACAAACCCCATATTGTTTATACCATGCGGTAAGCTCAAGACAAACGTGTGGGCACTCGTCGTGGGGTTCATTCGTCAAGTCAGGTGAAATAATCTTGTGCAAGTTTAAGAAAAAAAATATGTTTCGGTTTTCACATGATATTTAGTTTAACACAAATGCATTTAGGATTTTCTACTTAATGTAAAGAAATAAATGCAATTGAATGTATGAATACATATTTACTTCTCTTACAATACATATGATGCTATGATTATACTATGATACATAGTATTAATGATATAATGATAGCATTATATCATGATACATAGTTTAAGATAAATTTTTTTGCGGAAGGATCAAGGAGAGTGCTGTTAATCATATAATGAAAGAATTAATTATTATGATAAATTAAACAAATGAATACACAATATATATTTATGTATAACTATTTATTAATTCATATAAGTATTTATTAATGTATAAAATAAACAGATAAATACACAGTCAAAGTTGACATACATAACATGCTAGTTTATTTACAATTTTTATGCTCATGTGCATTTTCTTTTATATTTGAACATAAATATATATAATACAGGCAAATATAGTATTACAATGTATCATTATTTAAATTTTTAAATCAACATGAATGTGTTTTACATTGTGAGTTAATTTGTACCCCCTCCATTTTAAAATTTTATTCTGTACGATTCTCTTCTCTACCACATTTTCTCACCTTCTCTCTCTTCATTTCTCCCGTACCCACTCTTCGTCATTTTTCTTAGTTTATCATCATCCCCCTCTTAAACCAACTTTCTTGCTCTGTAGCCTTTTTTTACTTACGAACACCTAACAATCACAAGCAAAGTATACCAAGGGGTCGTGGCTCCTTCGTTTTCATATTTTTTGTGTCTTTGTTGCGGAAAGAGTACACTCACACATACCCCAAGCACTTTTGTTTGTGTTTTGGGATTGCATTTTTAGTCCATTGACAAACTATGGTAGCTTACTTTTGCTACCCCCTTGCAGGAGAGACGCAAATGTTGCTGAATTTCACTCGAAATTTTTAACTTGGATAATAGGTAGATGAAATGTAATATAACACTCCAAAAGCAAAAAATGTGCTTAGAATGCAATGATGAGATGAAAAAATTACCTATGATTGTGTTAGAAGTTCTGAAGAAAAGGGTTTTTACAAATAAAGGCTATTAAATAATGTTATTTATGTATAAAGAATTCCAAAGATTAAAATTACGATTAAAGATTACTGTCACGACGCTGTTACTCTAGCCATCTGACTCCCTCCGCCTCTGCTCCCGCCCTTCATCTCGAAGAGGCCTTTCTTTGTTGGCTTCCCGACCAACTAAAACCCATTCCACCTCTAACTTTCGATCCCCTGCTGCCACCGGAGCTTTAATGGTAGTAACTGTCGTCGATAGAGTTCAACCGTCACCAACGCCCATTCACGCTGGCATCAACATTTCTTCCAACACATCCTCTTCTTCATCATCTGATTCTGGTTTTGAAAGCACTGATAGCGAGCTTCCATACAACAGTAGGAAGAGGATGCAGGAATGATGGCCGTGCAGGAATGGAAAAACAATAGCGCTTTCTTTGAGAAACTAATGAAGCAGCTGATCGAATGTTAGGAAGCAATGTAACGCAGGTGCTTAGATACGATCGAGAAGTGTGAACAGGATCCAATGGTGAGGGAGGAGGCGTGGAAATGCCAGGAGATGACTCAGCTTTACCACGAGTATGAGCTTATGGTGCAAGAGCGCGTCGTTATCTCCTTTTTGCAGAACTTCACTGATGACATAGCTAATCCAGCGATGGGACAGCCGCTGGAGAACAGTGAATTGGAAAAGGGTACAATGAAGAGAGGAGGTAACGTTTCATGGAGGAGACAATTTTGCTTTGGAGGTGGAGTTGAAGGGGAAGAAGTGGAGGCGGAGGGTGTAGAAAGTGTTGGGGTCGACTTCGAAGTTGTAGTGAAGAGGTGGACGAGCTGGCTGGAGGAACGGCATCAACAATAATCTTTATCCATAAATTTAATTTTTGGAAGCTTTTATAGGTAAATAATATTATTCAAGAGCCTCTATATATAAAAACCCCCAAAAATAAACAAAATGTACTATCACTGAGTACTATCACTGACTTTGGTGGCTTCCTAATGAACACAAACAAGAGTGCATGGCCTCCAATCCGTGCACTAAAACTAAAAATGAGTGAATATAACATGCTTGATTTTGCTTTTTATAGCAACATATTTTTGCCCCATGGAATCCATTTGAGTATGGGGACAAACGAAGTATAAATGAGACTATAAGTTGGCAAAGCCTTCTCACTATTCATGCTCATATAAGCTATGAATGGGTAAAGAGATTGTAATAAACAGTTTCCAGAAAATCGGCTAAAAATTTTTTACGACTTAAAATATACCCCAAATTGTGCTTCCCTCATATTTCAACCGAAGTAATTTTAAAAAATTCAATGCTTCAAAACGATGAATTCAATATGTAATACTAGATTTAAATTATAAATGGATAGGGAAATATAAAAATTGGAAATTATAAGTTTGATTAAACCTATTTAATCTTTAATTACCCCTCTCTAATCCTGTGTTAGTATTCCCACCAACATTACTCATGTAAAACAACCTCTAGATGGTGTGGAAGGGGTAATCCTTTCCTTGCTCTTGGTTTCGCTACACGAAGCTTGCCTAATTTCCCTCTTTCCCCGAACTCTTTGCTCAGTCATGACGTCGAGTGCGAGCCAAGAAGGTTGCACTCATGACAGAGTAGCCGACTAGGTTTTTGAATTCCTGGACGAAATCGATAAGCACAAAACCCCTCCCTACTTTCAATCGCATGATGCCTCTGATCCTTGCCGCGAGCATGGGGGACTTCTTCACCCAGCTACCGTAGCCATGTGCAAACAGAGACGGGCCCGCAACACGTCAAGTGTTGCAACCTACGATCTGGGTTTTTTGAATGAAATCTAATGGTACGAAACTCATTTTTATGGTATTCTAGTACTTCCCTTTCTTCCCTGCACTCCCATTTTGAGATTTGCCACAAATTGTGCATTATTTTTGTTTCCGGTTGCCATAGCGGAGACGAGGTCGTGTCAAAAGCGAAGTAGTTGGTTTGTGTAGTTCTGTAAGGACTTCTAGCATGTGATCAACAATGTTAAGGGAGGAGCAGACAGATAGGAAAAAGAGGGAAGAAGATTTGGCGGTAGCTGGAAGGTTGGGTTAAGTTGAGAATCCCTTGTATGGTACGTTTTGACAAATATATTATGCTTTGGGTTAAATCATTTTATAGATCAAGATATTATGAAATCCTAAGAATTTTATGAATTTCATATTGGTTACCCGAGGCGACGAGTTTAAGTTAAGCATGTAAAGGTTAGTTGTAGGACGACTCTGTAAATTCAGTTATTAGATCTTAAAGTTTGATTTTATTCTATAAGTTATTAGATAAACATAAAGGTTATCACAACACTTAGCTAGTTACTGAAGATTGAGAATTTAACTTAGCGATCGAGGTGAATAATTATATTTTTAAATTTCAATAATCTTCTTTATTTCAAAATATATTTTTAACTCTATGTATGTTCTATTTTAGTTAAATCTTTCATATTGTTAGATATAAAAGATATGCATGAAAAATATATATAAGATACATGATATATATGATATACATGATATATGATATACATGATATGCAACATAGATATAATATAATAAATACGCATGATAAGGAAGATAGAAAATAAATGCATGATATAAAAGATATGTATGAGATAGAGATATAAATGATATGAGAGATATCCTTGATTTGAGAGATATGTATCATGATTAGTTGCACAACATAGTAAAAATGCATGTTAGTAGATGCATGAAGATATCTCAGAATAATATATGTAATAAAGAATTAAATAACTTATATATGAATGCTTATATATGCATGTTCAGAGAAGTTCACCTCCAAATAGTCTAGTTAGGGGAACCCCAGTGTATGCGTGCTTTAGATCATTAATCGACATGCCGACGGAATTATGTCGGCCAGCGGCGAGTAGGCAAAGCTTATCACTCTGAATAATTGTGATATTTACATCGCTATTCGTTGTGCCGACGAGATAATATCAGATAGGGGCAAATAAGGGTCTTATCATCCCAGACAATTGTGATGTTTAGACCATTAACCGCTATGTCAACAGGATAGTATCGGCCATGAGTGTGTTAGGTTTTCTTGACGGTAATCATTAAAGAGACAGATGTGTATGTAAAGAGTAGAAAGTAAATGTAACGTTAAAGTAAATGCATATACAAGATTTAAATATTTTTTAACATATTATAAGATTTACTAAAGAAATATGAAAGACCAGAATTGTAAAGGATTTCTTATAAAGATGCAATTGATCACATGTATATTGATTTTTTTGCTTGGGTTAATGTAGTTTAAAAGTGTGATTATTCATGAGTCATCTTTAGATAACTTATTATGTTGCTTTAATATTTTTTTAGATTTTAAGCTTTTGAAAAAGATAAATAGAAGATGATCAAATGTGTATAAGAGGTGAAAGCAACAATAAAAAATGTACAATTTTTATTTGTTATTTTAATTATTTTGTTTAGTGGCTCTTTCATGAATAGTTGAATATTAAAATGATAGTGATAGAAACAAAATAGTAGAGAATTGATTTCCACCGTCTGACCGTTAGTTTTCGTCTTAATTAATTCCAAGCTCCGAGCTGGATCGTGATAAAAGTGCTTTCAGAACAAGAGGTTTATAGATTAAATAACAACAATCTTAATGAAAGAGTCAATAGGATGATTCGGTTAATTATAAATAATTGAAATTTAAAAAATTAATTAAGTATAATTAAATTATTTTGTTGTTATTTCAAAATTATGGATGCTCATGAAGAAGATGACAAAGATGATAATGTAGAATCTCATATATCTCAGAATGTTCCAATCAGAGTTAGTGCATTTTCTTATATGATGAATGTTGTGACTCAGTTGACTAAGAATTCCCAATTTGAAGCTAGTAGTAGTGGAACACCAATGGATAAGTACTTGAAGCTCTTTTAAGATATGAAACCACATTTGTTTTATGAAGCAAGAGGGCCAGTGAAAACTGAAAACTGGCTATTGAGAGTGGAGAAGATTTTATATGGATTGTCATGTCCACCAAAGAGGAGAGTTACCCTTATTACTTTTGTTTTTGAGGGGAAAATCAAAAGATGGCAGCAATGACAGATGCAGGAGAAGTTCAGACATAGAACCAACCACTTGGTGCAGTGTTAGCATTCAAAAATTGGTTTGTACCACTGTTTGCAGGAGATAGATGCAATCCATCAGTTATGCAGCACAAGCGGAGTTCACTGTGCTATCAAGTTATGCACCCTAACTCGCTCGAAATGCAGAGGAGAAATACCATAGATTTCTTTTTGGATTGAAGGATTTAATCAGGCAACCAGTAGTGCCACTGGGGATTGAAGACTATTCAGTGCTAGTGGAGGGGTTAGGTGGGTGGAGATTGATTTCCAGCGGACTTAGAAGCGTAGAGATTTGCACAAGAGGAAGAGTTTGGAAAAAGTGATGCCAACAGTTTATTCAAAAGAAAAGTTTATTGGAAAGAAGATAAAGTCTTACACTGGTGATGTTATTAGCCAAACTGGCAACAACAATATAAAGCTCTGTTTTATGTGTGGATAGTAACCTCTCGGTGAATGTTTATTTTGGATGAATGTGTGCTACTTATGCAGAAAGTTTGAATATTAGAGGAGAAATTATCCTATTTCAGCTCAGAGATCCACATCAAATTCTAACCCAGAAGAAAATCCAACTCAAAGGAATTTTCAAGAAGAATCTACTTTTAAAAACGGCACCGTGACTTGTAGTGAGCTACCATGGCAGAACATAAGACAATGTGTTTAATTCTTATCAGGAACCATAAGAACATAGTGCCATTGATGCTGATGCATACTTTGATGGATGAATTGTCTTTTGTGTGCTAAATTGGATTTATCGGATGTATAGTTTACCACATATATTTTAGTTACCACTTAACAAAAAACAGACTTTTGTAATCACTTTATGTTTCATCTTTAAAATATACATAGTTGATATGGAGTTCATTAGTTTTGATTATGAAATTTTATAAAGATGAGATTGTAATAACTAGTTTTGAGAAAATCGGGTAAAGAATTTTGGCAACTAAAAATATACCCTAAATTTTGTATCCCTTAGATTTAAACCAAATTAATTTTATAAAATTCTACGCGTTAAAATGATTTGCTCGATATATGATACTATATGTAAATTATGAATGGATTGAGAAAAATAAAAATTAAAAATTATAAGTTTAATTTAATTTAATTTATTTAACCCTTAATTATCCCTCCCTAGTCACGCTTTCTTTTTCCCACCGATATTACCCACATGGTATATCCTCTGGATGGCGTCGAATTGGGTAATCCTATCCAAAGTCTTCAAATCTCTATCCTGCTCCTGGTTGTCGCATGAAGCTTTTTCGATCTCCCTCTTCCCACGAATTCTGTGGTCAGTTGCGACGTCGAGTGCGAACCGACGATAGAGAGCCTCCAAGAGGTTTTCTCTTTTTGGAACGAAATCGAAAAGCACAAAACCCCTCCCTGTTTTCGATCACACGAGTCCTCGGATCTTTACTGTGAGTCACACCGAACTGACCCCCCCCGCCCTTAAGGGTCGGCTGAGGTGCGACAGAGATGGATAATTTAACCAGATTAAAGTCTCATCAACACTCGTTCTAACTTGCAAAATCAGGATTCATTGGGTAAAAACTAGTATAACTAAATTGTTGCATCATACGTGACATTGCATTTCATAATTCATTCATATTTATACTCGAAAACATGGAAAAACCATAATTTCAAAGTTTATAAACAATACATAATAAAAAAGACTATACAAATCCCAAAATTATATAATGCAAAAACATACAAATCACACCCAACTACTCACCTCGGTGTTCGTTGTCTCTGCTTAAAAGACAATAATGTAGAATGAACAACAATAAGCTCAAAGAAATAGTTAGTGCTTACATAGGATTTTATACATGGAAAAGAAACATGCATGCTTATATGAAATTGTACATGTCTACACACAATTCATAATATGCTAGCATGGTAGAGAACATAAAAAAAGAGTCAATAGTGTAAAAATCAAGACAGTAGTGTAAACATGTATGTCATAGGCATGAAATCATAAGTATGGCCATTAACATGATTTTAAGCATATTCATATGCATGTTCATTAGTTTTTCATTATATGTAATCATGACAATGTCATTTCATAGTAATGTCACTTGTAAATGTATGTGCCTCAATTATTTTCATATTTTGCCATCATGGGTCAGCCTCAAAGGTCATATAAACTATTTATAAATGTTGGATTTCCCTCAATATAACAATTATCAATAGTCATTCTAATTTCAACGATTTCCTAACGTTCTGTCACCGCCTAATCCCAACGCTTCCCAGAGTTGTCCCCGTATAAATATCAGGAGTTAAGAATACTATATCGTTGTATAGTGTACTTGCAAACACTCGTGTAATTGTCTACTAATAACATTCCTTGTGATATTTAAATCATTATTTCTACATCAAACATTTATCATACAATACTTGTATCATAGATATGAAGCATAACGAATAAATTCCTGTAGACAATTAATACCATAAACATAGTCATATGTAGCATAGTATAATCATAGCATCATATGTATTGTAAGAGAAGTAAATATGTATTCATATATTCAATTGCATTTATCTATTCACATTAGGTAGAAAATCCTAAATGCATTTGTGTTAAACTAAATATCATGTGAAAACCGAAAAATATTTTTTTTTAACGTGCACAAGATTATTTCACCTGATTTGATGAATGAACCCCATGACGAGTGCCCACACGCTTGTGTTGAGCTTGTCGCATGGTATAAACAATATGGGGTTTGTAGAAATATAGGGTTTCATAAAAATTGCGTCTCTTGTGCAAGGGGGTAGCAAAAGTAAGCTAACTTGTAGAACTTGCAAAGGCATTCTGGGTGTAGTGCATAGTTTGTCAATGGACTAAAAATGCAATCCCAAAACACAAACAAAAGTGCTTGGGGTATGTGTGAGTGTACTCTTTCTGCAAGTCACCTAAAATGTAGGAGATCCTATGCTTCCCACAACATCAAATACACAAAAAATATGAAAACAAAGGAGCCACGACCGTTTGGTATACTTTGCTTGTGATTGTTAGGTGTTCGTAAGTAAAAAAGGCTACAGAGCAAGAAAGTTGGTTTAAGAGGGGGATGATGATAAACTATGAAAAATGACGAAGAGTAGGTACGGGAGAAATGAAGAGAGAAAAGGTGAGAAAATGCGGTAGAGAAGAGAATCATAGAGAATAAAATTTTAAAATGGAGGGGGAACAAATTAACTCACAATGTAAAGCACATTCATGTTCATTTAAAAATTTAAATAATGATACATTATAATACTATATATGCCTGTATTATATATATTTATCTTCAAATATAAAAGAAAATACACATGAGCAAAAAGATTGTAAATAAATTAGTATGGTATGTATGTCAACTTTAACTGTGTATTTATCTGTTTATTTTATACATTAATAAATACTTATATGAATTAATAAATAGTTATACATAAATATATATTGTGTATTCATTTGTTTAATTTATCAAAATAATTAATTCTATCATTATATGATTAACTGCACTCTCCTTGATCCTTCCGCAAAAATTTATGGAAACAAATTTTATTATCCCCAGTGATTTTGAGAAAGTTAAGGGACTTTGCTATCGGTCAAAATTTGTTGATCCACGATTGGGAATACTTTCAGTCATAATTAGGCTCGATCAATCCATCATTGACATCAATATTCTCTTAATATGTACTTTTAATCTCGTTTTCATCTTATGAATAAATTTCTTTAGTATTTATAATCTCAAAATAGCCAAGGAACAATAGTCGTGGCTTCCCAATATAATTTGATGGCCTGGATAATATGGTAGCAATCAGATAACATGACATCATTGAAGCAAAAAAAAAAAAGAAAAAATAAAAAATCTCCTAAAATGTGCCTTTCACAAACAAAACAGTCTACCAATCAAATCAAAAAACAAGATATTTTATTTTGTGGGTCATTTTAAGTACTCAAAGTAAACCCGAGTACCATTAAGTACCCAAACAAATGTCATAATTCATTCCTTATGAAGCAATAATGACACTTAAAAACTTATTCTAATCTTTATATCACTTCAAATGACAGTGACAAGTCTACATAAAGTAGAAAGAGTTTGGACTTTGCCAAGAACTTGATAACATTTCAAGATCACATCCACAAATGGGCACGAAAGTGAATTGAACTTATTTCATTTCCACCAAGAAGAGCAAGCACAATAGCACACAAAGCCCCAAGACTATATATAGTGCTGCACACCACTTTTAAATGGTAAGCATTATAGATGTGCATAGCACCTAAGCAAAAAGAAACCTCCCTCCATGCTAATAAAGAAGTAATTGAGATGTTCAAAGAGAATTACTACAAATAAAAGGTATTATATATACTAGGGATTCTCCTCACCATGCCATGGATGCCATGCATCGATGTCATTCTCAGCCTTTGCTTTGCAGGGGAGCAAAGTGCATAACCTAACGAGATGATGCTTGAAAGCATCAAGGCAACAATGAGAAGATAAAGCGCAAAACTTGTTTATATAGAAATTTCACATGGAGGCATACACTACAAATATTCCAGGAAGACCTCACCCTCCCGCTTGATTTAAGTATCAATCAAAAGCATTTTTTCATATCACACACACACACACAACTCTCGAAAGAAGCCAAAATGAACACACACCACCACCACTCTTGAAAAAAGCCAAAATGAACTTTTAAGTGAAAAGATGAGAACACTTACAGCCACGGAAAATCTTTTTGCAACTTTCATCAGTAGCCTGGACATTTCGTTAAGCACAATAGTCCTTTGGACCATTTCTTTAAAATCTTGGCGAAAGTGAAATGAGATGCTGTCGATGATAACAATTTTCACCTTCAATGATAATAGTCAGCAAATCAGAGACCAATAATGAAGAGAAATAATATTCATCAGTGTAAGTTTGCAAGCAGTCATAAACTTCATGCTGCATACAAAAAGAATTGTTTCATGAATGGCAGATCATTTCTAGTGCGTAAATCAACGTAAATCATGCAATAATTTTTTATTTTATACAACAATCTATTATACTAGATGCCATGTTTAGCAGTTTATGAAGCAAGGACACAGACACGGGGACACAAACAAGGCATGATACGAATTTACGACATAATTGAAAAAAAAAAAAAAATAGGATGACATGTCATGGACATGATTTAATATTTAATTAATTACTAATATAAAATATTTATTTTCTATTATTTTTTATTAAAAACTTCACAAAACAGAGTATGTAAGAATAAAATTTAACTTGTATTATACAACATGTTTATGAAACTTAATTTTTAAAATTAGATATATAATGTGTTTCAAAAGAATTCCTCTAACTTATCTACTAAAATTTAAAATATACTAAGATTACACCTTGTTTAATTAAGTTAAAATTAAATTTTTAGAATTATAATAAGAATAGATTTATAACTGTTGACTCATTAAAGATAAAATAATATAATTATCAGTTACAAAACTAGGACGGCCTTGACTACTGGCTTCTACAAATAGGAGTTTCACTGCAAAGGTCGCAAAGTTCATTGGGTATTGGATTGACTTAAACGAACATGTCCGACTCCTGCTCAGATTGTGACAAAGAAGCTTACAGCTTCCACTTTAGCGGGTGTAGGTTCGACTTCGATAAACAAAAGAGAACTGCGATGCTCGACTTCAATAAATATTGGATGGACCTTTGATGCTTGGCTTCGACAAACAAATAGAGAACTATTGATACTCAGCCACGATGAATATTAGATGCACCTTCTATGCTCAACTTTGATGATTATTAGATGAAGCTTTAACATGACGAGAGATGAGGCGTCTTCAATTATGAGGTATAATTAAGGCTATAATAATTTCTAATTTTCATGTCCTATTTTTTTCTAAATCATATTGATTTCATATCCGATGAGACGTCAGGGCCTGTCCCGGACGTATTCGGGCCCAAAAAAAATCGCTCATATTTTGTAGTGTCAAATAGTATCAGGGAGTGTCGAACAAGTGTCAGTGTATGATATGTGTCTGACACAACTAGTAGACATTTTTAGAAGTGTCAATGCTACATAGTTTACAGTTCAACAATGATTGATAGAAGGGCCTCAAGTTATAGAATTTTCTAAAGTATTTCTTATAACACAACTTAATCATATAATTCCAAAAAAAAAATAAAAGGAGAAAAAAAGAAATATCAATGAAGCCACCCAATCACGGACCCGTAATTTTTTAGGCCAAAGTATATAGTTGAAAATACACCTAAATTATATGGGCTAACAAGCTTGGCAAGAATATAGAAAATTAAGCACATCAAGCAACACAAAATTAAAAATATAAATTTTGTAAGTTTGAACCAAAATAGAACCTCTAAGAAAACAAACATATAATACCCCCAAAGGGATGCCAAGAAGTGAAAGATTAAACATGTTACTGTCAGTCGCGAAGTGTTGAAGAAAATTTTGATATGCCTAAACCGTTGGGGGTTAATAACCCTAGTTTTGCCACCTTCGATGATGAGGTGGGCGAAGCTATCTTGGCGACTGTCAAAAAGTTAACGCATTGGGATAGTTCCCAAGTGGAGTTGGAGGTGATCTTCCACTTTGGTTCACTTTTGAAGTCCTAGATGCTCGAGACAAACAAGGCTTATTATCAAAGGTGATAACGCAAATGTTAGTACCCTCATATAGGATAGCATGAAGTGTAAGAACAAGTTCCAACAATTTGGTCTTGAAGCTAGTTTTAAGTTTCTTTTTGAATTTAGGCAAGTTATTTTTCATGGTCACAGAAATTGTAACAGCGCTGCCCCTTTTTGTGCCAGACTCACTCTGGATAGGTCTTTTGTTTGGGATGCTGACACTTGCCACCCCGATTTTTTGAGTGTGGTTGAGGATGATGTCAACCATACTGCTTCTTTTGTATAGCTTTTATAGCTCTTTTGTAACTTTTGATTTTATTTTAAGGATGGACAATTCAGTTACTCACGGTAAGACCACGGCTTCAATTGGGTTCTAAACTAATAGACATCTGTCCAACTCAATAAACAAAAACTATTGTAATCATTAATGCTTAAAAACTTAAATCATTACTACATCAAATCATCAAGCATAATTTCCAATGGATGGTATGTGAATTTCACCTTACCATATCCAAAGATTATACTCAAAACAAACTTTCAAACCAATCAAGGAGGGGAAAAAACCTTTTGTGAACTATCCCGCAACTTCACCCACCATACCTCTATTAGCAAACATAAAACTTAATTTCTATTATATAGCCTCAATGAAAAATGGTTTTAAACAAGTCAAGTCAATAAATTACTGATTTGAGCATGGCTCTATCAATCGACAAGTACAAGGATCCAGCTTGTTGGACTACAATCAATTTTTTCCTTCAAGCCTCGTGTATATTAAATACTTAAAGACAAGCATCTAACAAGCTACCAAATTATAGCTATACTATCAAAAGTTTGCAAATTGTTATGGAAAGTAACAGATAAGATGGTCGTATGCCCAGAAGCTGGATTATGAAAAATCTAATAAATAGATAACCTAATTAGAGGAGATCTAATTGCATGATCTTTCCTCTATAAAAAATATTTCTAATCTAAAGAGATCGGAGAGTGTATAAATATGTTAACATATATTGTCATTTGGTGAATAAGAAAAATAGGTAGTTTTCCTTCACTTGGTATTAGCATCTTCGTCTACTTTGTTCGGCTCTATCTACTTCGCCTTCATCCCACGATGCAATTAAGGCATTGATCAGCACTGCCCTAGTTTTTCTGCTCTGTTTGCGTCGACTGGATCAGGGCATCAACAAAACCGACATCTGCTTCTTCTGTTGTCTGTGTCGATTAGGGGTGTAAACGAACCGAACACGAACGAACAAAGCTTGTGTTTGTGTTCGGTTCGTTTGAAATTTAGTTTGTTTGTAATAAGTTTGTGTTCAAAATTGTTCGTGTTCGTTTCGTAACGAACGAGCCAAACACGAGCTGTTCGCGAACGACGAGCCAGTTTGACATCCCTAATATTAATATATATAAATAATATATTACATTAATTATATAACTTATATTATATAAATATATAATATCAATATTAGTATATTACTGATTATATATTATAATTTATAAAATTTAATTTTTTAAAATATCATAAATTTTTTTATATATAATTATTTTAAATTATTCTATATTTCGAACAATAACGATTCGAACACGAACGAACGTATCCCTGTTCGTGTTTGGTTCGTTTAACTAACTGAACAAAAAAAATTTGTTCACGTTCGTCTCGTTTACTTATCGAACGAATCGAACACGAACTCATTGACGAATACGAACTGTTCGCGAACAACGAGCTTTTTTGACAACCCTAGTGTCGATCGACATTGTTTGCAACATTTTGCTTCGCATCATCCTCATTGATGTAGTCTGTTTCGATCTGCTTCATCTTCATCCCGATCGAAATCATCTGCTTACATCGATTTCATCAGCTGCTTAATTGAGCTTCGTTAACTTCGTCGGTTCATTTTTGTGGTCTTTCGCAATCGTTGAATTGTTCATCGACGAGTCATTTGTCTCCTAAGGCTCGATATCATTCGTCGTTGGCATTCATCTCACATTTCAGCTTCTCCATAAGTACTAATTCAGTCTCCTTAAATATTTGGAGATAATCATGTTTGTCGAACAAAGAAATAATGTGACAAGTTTGATTTTATCAATGACTAATATTACAAATGAAAATTTAAGTAACGTCAGCTATTTTTATTGGAATAAAAGTGTGAAACTCTACAAAAGAAGTATTTTCCAGAAAAATTGCCTCATTCATAATCCCCTAACTGAGAGTGATTTGAATTATTCTAAATGGATGAGAGTTGATGCTCAATTGTCGATACAAGTACAAAACTCTATTGAACCCGATCAATCTGTTCATATTACTCATTGTGATTGTGTTAAAGATGTACAGAAAGAATTCACATTGTCCTCGCTAAGAGAAAATATTTCTCAAATTTTTTATGTATGCAAGAAGTTTTATCAAGCTGAAGAATGAGATCAATCACTTCTCACATATTGCTTGAAGATTAAGCGTGTTTATGAAGAATTGTATGCAATATTTCTCCTCAGAACTAATATCTGGATTTAGCAAATTCAAAGAGAACAAATGACTATTATGAATTTTCTAGCTAGCCTCAACTCTCAGTATGAAGGTGTCAAATCACAAATCCTGTCTAACCCTAGAGTTACTACTCTGAAGGAAGTTTATACTGAAGTGATGTGTATTATTCTTAGTTCTCAGGCTTCACCAGTACAAAAACCTAAGACACTTACTAGCCAGAAAAATACATACATCAAATAACCTCAGTCTCAAGACAACTATGGAATTGGAACTCCAGATTTTGAAAATCAAGGCTTAAGTAGTTGGCTACTACTTCCATCAACCTGATCATACGAAGAGAGCGTGTCAGAAGTTACTTAAAAAGAATCAAGAGTTTGTCGGCGCTAAAAAGAAAAGGAGAAAGTAAGGTTGGGGGGTTGCCCGTAAGAAGCTGTCCATCGCCGGAATCGAAATTCTGTCACCCGCTTCGGAAAGACATTTTAATTTATATATATATGTATAATTTTCAAAAAATATGAAATTAAACTAACCTTATATTTTTCACAGTTTAAATGAAAGAGCGTTTTACCTCAAATCTTGTATCTATCCCGAAGGATACAAGACTTAAGGATGAGGCTCGATCAAATAAATTAAGAAATATATGACATCCGTTTGGTCTGCGAAACCGTTTTATTTGCCGACAAGTTCCCCTATTTAATACAAAGAATTAAATAGAGTTTATTTTAGGCTGGGTTCGGAAAAACTTCTTATAAGGCAAGCCCCTATAGTTAATTACATCTTAAATGACCAAAGTCACTTAAGAAAACTCTCGATAGGGTAAGCCCCTATAGTTAATTACATCTTAAATGACCAAAGTCACCTAAGAAAACTCTCGATAAAATGAGAAATATTATCTTCAAGGAATTTCAAAGGGTAGGACTCTTCAACGAAATCGGACGTAGAGTAGAAATATTATCTTCAAGGAATTTCAAAGGGTAAGACTCTTCAACAAAATCGGACGTAGAGGTGGGGAATATTATCTTCAAAAAAGTCAAAAGGATAGGACTTTTCAACGAAATCAGACGAAGAGGTGTGAAAGGGGAAAGGCTCGAATCTGGAACATTGTTGAGGAATCCAAATGAGAAAGAACTAGGGGAGGTCGTAGATCCGGAGGTGAACTCTGGTGACTTTCCAATCTATCCTATGGTTTGGCTTCAGTTTTGAGAAGAAATTATCCGAGTCTTTCATCCTACCAATCTTATTTAATTAGGGCTTATACTTGCGTGACACGGTCACACAAGTCGCCTAGAAGATATGAGGATTTATGTCGTATCGGACGACAACCTCGGAACCTAGAAAGAGTTAGGGCTTAAATTTTACAATCCGGCAGTGCAAAGGCCTAACAGATAAAGTGAGGATTTATGTCGCGCTAAACATACTACCTCAAAATCCTATGACTTGTTCTTTAATTTCTAGGAAAAGAATGGTTTAGCTGGGGAAGACATGTTCTGCTGTTGAAGATGGTCGTGCTGCCCACCGCGCTAGCTCCAAGCTCACCGACGTGATGAGTCAAGTTTTCTGGGGTATCCAGTTACGATGTCAAATCAAACGATCCTATGGTAATAGTCCTCTAAACGTTCTATGTAAAAAAGGAAGGCATACTTAAAGTTATATAATATAAAATGTGCAATACATGACAAACAGTAGGATGCATGTAGAACCGTAGCAGGTAGAAACAGAAATAGTATAACATGTTGTACAGAAAAAATAGTAGCAGGTAGAAACATGACAAGTATATCATACTGTACAGAAAGAACAATAGCATGTGGAAACAGGAAAAATATAACATGCTGTATAGAAAGAACAGTAGCAGGTGGAAACAGAAAAATGAAGTATTGTAAAATATAAAAGCAAACTTGTACGCCCGTGAGAATCGCTGTCCATTATGTATAGCAAGTCTAAGTGCATCGCAAAAAGCGAAGTCTGGAAGAAACGTCGTCCAGGAAATCCGAAGAAGAGTGTAACAATGACTCATGACAGAAAACTAAAAAAAAAATCAACGAGAAAAGACTCAAGTAAAAGAAAAGAAAAAGAATCCACAAAAATCCTGGAGAAATCACGAAAGAAAGGAAAAAGTAACACGAGTGCCCTGTCCCAAAGCTTCGATAAAACAAAAAAAAGTTCGGGTGAGGGGGACCGCAAGCACTCGTATGGGGCTAGGCTCAGATATATATTTATACTCGAGGGTCTGCGAAGGCTACTCGGTCACCCGAACGTATAGAACCCGCCACTCGTCTAGAAATGTGTCTTGAACCTCACTTAGAGGGCTACTTCCCAGCCTAAACAGGTATTCGTCAGGTGGACAATCAATTTTAAAATGTATTTTTAGAATTTATGTTTTTGACATGCACACAAATTTTAAACATATAAAGAAGAGTTATCAATTTTTGTTCCGTAGAAAATTATGTTTTTGCTTGAAAAGAATTTATCAAAATTTTTTTTTTAGAAATTTTTGTTGTCCACGAGTCGATTACACTGTCGGGCATGAGACCGCCAACAATCTGAGGTTCGAGTCAACTCCCGCTAAAGTTATGTCGGTGAAGGATACTGTTATCCTATTATTCATCAAATACCTGGATCTTGATGTTATAGGATAGGACGACCTCTTTCTGATCAATCTTCGGAGTGCCTTTATCATCACCAACGTACGCCCCAAAACGACTGCTTACGACCTTATTTGATGATTTCACGTATAGCAAAAGGCTATACGTGGACATTTATGCATCGGACATAAGCATCAAAAACCGAACCAAGAAGCAAGGAAAAAAAAGGAACAAAAATGGGGTGAGAGAGAGGAAGGACTGATTCACCTAAAACATCGAAAAGAACGAAGGATGACTCAGCCCTCAAAGCTCGTGACAAAAAGACTCAAAAAAGGAAGACCCGAAAATCCCTAAATCAATCCGAAATGGATATCACCTTCGCATTTTTTTTTAAAATTGGACCAACCCGAGTCAAAATGACCTCCTAACGCCGGTATCCAAACCCCAATGACATCTTTTATGAAATTAATTCGTCTCAATCAAATACTTTTCCAAGATAAGATTTAAAATCTCCCAAACTTCAAAAAGGAAATGATCTCGGGAAAAATCACCACTAATATTTCCAAACTCATGCCGAAATCAAAATTCTCCCACTTTCGAATTAATAGATAGCCTTATACGCCGAATAAGCATAAAATTTTCCCACAAAACCAAATAAATGCTCACGGTCGGGGTCAATAGAATAGAGGAAACAGCAGCTAAGGCTCTCAGCCAAAGCAACCCACAACAGAGGTAATCACTAAGGCTCACGACCCAAGGTAGCAAGGGACAGCTGCTAAGGCCCATGGCCAAAGGCAACCCAAGGAACAACAAGTGAGGCTCACGGCTAAGGCAAACCCAAGACCAAAAGAAGCTCACAGCTAAGGCAAACCCAAGGCACAGGAGCAGAGGAGGCTCACGGCTAAGGCAAACCCAAGGAACAACAAGTGAGGCTCACGACTAAGGCAAACCCAAATCAATTCCCTAAAAGTTTTCATATACATAAGAGAGTACAAAACATCACCAATCTCTCAAAGTAACAAGTTTGATCCATCTACAATCATTCAAATGATTCAAACTCAACAAGAGGGGGTAGATTAAACTCAAGAAATTCCAATGGGTCTCACGGGTAGGAGTAGGAACCGAAGCCAGCAAAACCACCTCCAAACCACCTCTCGGGTAAGGGCCAAACAAAGCAAACCGAGCTCCCAACTAGAGCCAAACCGAGCCACAACTGGGATTCAAACTCAGGTTACGACGAAAGAGTAAAAAAAAAATCTTCATGCCCTCAAAACATCAAAATATAGAACTACCATATGTTTTAAACAAGAACAGCCGTGGAGTTCCTCCAAATCAAAAATAAATTCCTTCACCATATGCATATTTCGACCAAACACCCACAAGATGTCAAAACCGAGCCAAGCAGGGGGCCAAAACCGAGCCCAGCAGGGGCCAAAACCGAGCCCAGCAGGGCTAAAACAGGACCCAAGCATTGATATAAATTCAGGCTTTAATAGAAATTAAAATTACAGTCACCTTAAGGTGAAACCGAGCTATCCAAAGCCAAGGAACAACCTGTATGTCTAAATATTCCAAGCATGAAACAATTCCAACAGATATTTGAACAGGGGAGATGCCTCACGAGGAGCTAAACCAAGCCCTCAAAACAAGTTACAGAGCTTTCCAAATTAAATAAATTTTCTCATAGCATGCATTTCAAGGGAAAGCCGCAGGAGCTAAACCTAGCCCCCATATGTGTTAAAAAAAAGGTAAAGCGAACTTTCTAACATTCATTTTAAGCAAGAGAAAGTCATAAGATGGCAAAACCGAAACCCCCTAGCATGCATGAAAGGCCAAATAAATTCTCCAATATCTCATGCTAAATGAAAATAAATGAAAAGCTTCATAATACATATCCCAACATGCTTGCAAGAGGAGCAAAATTATTCCAAAGCCATGTTTCAACCTTTCTATTCACAATAATGGAAATATGCCCTGATTTCATCTCAAGCAAGTAAAGAAAAGAAGAACACCTATGTCATATTATATTTCCACCATTCTAAAAAAGTAATCAAATCTAATTCCTGAAACATGCTCACATTTCCATTTCTAAATGCTTAAGTACCAAGTATTTCAAAGAAAACACAAGTGTGATATCACATAAACATGTTGCACTATCCACTGAACCGAGCAAAAGGGGCTCGACAGAGAGAAAACCGAAGGAAACCAGGGCACAGGAAAAAAAAAAGGAAGAACAGATGCCTCTCTAGAGTGACCTTTAAAACACAGTGCTGCAACAATAGTTTCAATAACATGCTCCCATAGAAATCTCCTTCCTAAACTCTTCTCACAGCAAAGACCTCTACTTCTCCTTCCTTTAGAAAACTTCTCAACAACCACAAAACCCCAAAAGAAACTATGTTTATAGCCAGAGAAGAGAGGGGAAGAGAAAGAATATCACCTAACCCACCCTCGATACTTGAATCGGGCCAAAGAAGAAAAGGACGCATTCTCTGTTCACAGAAGGTGAAGCAACCGAAATCTCCAGGACCAAGTGGCGAGCCGGGTGGCGTTGAGAGAAGCATCGGGAAGAAGAGAAAGTTGCTATTTGAGTGTACCAGGGAAGCAGCTTCCTCAGGGTCAAACTACCAAAAAAAGGAAAATCGCAGCTCGGGGAGGCTGGCGCGGCTTCGGAAAGAAGGGCCGCGGGCAGGAAATGTCAGGCAAGGACGAACGAGAGGTCAACTTTCCCTCGCGTGGAGGAGGAGCTCGGTCGGCTCGAGACCGAGAAAGGGAAAAGCCAGGCACGCGAACGGGAGAGGGGAAAAAGCAGAAGAGCCGACCCCGGGTGCGTGAGTTTAGGTACTTAGGGTCGGGCTTTAGAAGGAAATGGAAGACTCATTTTTTTTTATATTAACATATATATATATATATATATATATATATATATATATATATATATATATATATATATATATATATATATATATAT